>JAJMKR010000010.1:52825-296264 GCA_030563945.1 Geotrichum australiense | reverse complement strand
GTACTAGGCTTTGTAGCAACATTGGAAAGTCAGACAAGTCGAGTTTGCAAAAGGACAAAAAACGAAACTGGTGAAGTGCGCTCCAGATTTGCCAATTACACAACTTAGAGCGAAAGGAGCAAAAAATCATCTTTCCCATATAAAAGAGAAGAGGGAAATTGACCAGAATCGTGTAAAATTTTGTAAATCTAGGACAATTATACGACTAAATACTGCCCTTGAAGATGAAAATTGTCCTTTAAGAGTAACTGAAAGTGAGGATGAGTTTTAGTAGTAGTAACTCCATTATATGGGCGAATATAACTTTTTAAAAAATCTCATATGATTCTCTGACATCTAAAGTATGTATTTCTATATAATTCTATACTCTTTTAGAATTCTTCTTGAAATCGTGATGTTGTTAAAAAGCGCTTGAAATTTTTGACTTTTGGAAGGTTTGATTTTTTTTTTTTGACTTTGAAGGGTGTGGCCTTTTACAGTTCAAACCCTATATATTACCTTCATTAATGTTCGTACCTATCCATGTCAACTCTATATACTCACAAAATGAACTCCGCACTGTGTACGGGGTTTGGTCATAGTACGGAGTGCATACTAAACGTTCAAGTTAGACGATTTGTGAGAGCAGTCTTTAATTCGGCCAGAATCACATCAGCACAATTTAGGGGGAGATTGTAATTAAATAGACAGGTGCGTAAGCCCATTCGGGGTTTGACCAATTTTGCTACCCCCAAAAATGATGAGCATACAAATAAACAAAGCAAGTTTTAAACCCTTAGCTTAACAAATATACAAAAATGTACAAAAATATTAGAAATTAGAGATGTTGAATAGTGTGGGGGGTTCGAACTCATCGCACTTCCCGTCCCGTAATTTTTGCCAACCCCCACCTTTACACTTTCATTTTTTCGCGAGTTGGATTTTAGAAGTAGCCTCGTTTATCACAACATTAGACGTTTCATGGGTCAACTAGAAGTTGGTCGCTTCTTAACTGAAACTAACTACTTTTATAAGTAAAAACGCTTATCGCAATATTCCAGATTAAGTGCAGTCCATAGTGGATTCTGTATACACACCGTTAATGCTAAAGGTGTAAGGTATGCCCAACTTTGGTTGCACCATTAAATTTTTTGTCCCACCTCCACAATAACTGCAAAATATGTTTTCATCACCATGACAGTCATAACGCTATTAGTATCAATCGATAGCTACTGTGAAGAATATGTAGATCATGGAGATTATACTGCTTTACTCAGTTTGTTGATCGGCCATCATGCCGCTACATAGGGGACACATATTTAGTGCGACTCCAGGCTTCCATATGAGCTCTGTGTGATAAATTCAGCGTTTAACTAGAAAGTATTTTTACAACTAATGGAACTTGAGATCTATCTCTGTATGTAAAGGACATATCAAGAAATAACACATATATGCAAACACCTGGTAACACTCAAGTAGGTAAAGTTTAATCAACCCAATAGTTAGAATGGCGGTTTTCAAATGGTGAACTATGATCTGTAGTTTTGGCAGAAAATTGTTATATCTTCTGTACATAAAGTCACCATTGGTCTAGTATACCACAAAGGGCCGCATCATCATTAAGATCACTGACATGTACACAACAAACAGATAGACGTCAGCACATGGAAGATATTGGGCAACAAGCATTCTGATGATACCCACTCTACAGTTGAGGACTACCCATTGAATTTCTGGAATTGTATCTTAGTTAACAGGCTATGGCTAGTTCAAAGGGCATGCTATAAAATCCTGAACCCCCCTTATACTAACACTCGCATATGGCTGACTTGAAGGTCTGTGAAGCAAAATCTCTACATTTCATGTGGGCTCCAAAAATGTTTTGAAATATTTGAATATCTAGAAGATAATTGAGTGACTGTATAAATGTAAGAAAAAGTGTATAGAAGGATAGAGTATAGTAAGAAGACTAGCACCATACACTTTTGAAAGTTGTTCAATGGCGTGGAGTATTGTAGTGCTGATTTGAAAACTGTTATCACTTGTATGAAAATTTTGTGCTGAATTTTTGGTGCAAACAAAGTTGGGCAAACTATACATTCGCAGGCTCTAGCATATGTGAATATCAGGCGAATATTTCGGTCATCAAATGCTAGATTCCCGTCTACCACATATTTCCCCAGATTTGTGACGTAAATCGATAACTCAAGTCGTCTATCTGACACTTTCAATGCAGACCCTTTTGAGCGTGGTATTTGATATTCAACGACAATGCAACGCTCTAAAATTGACCCGAAATAACATTATTCCAACATTCACTACATATCTATATGTATGACAGACAAATAACAAAATAACCAAAAGAAAAAATAAATAAAAACAAAAATAAAACGGGTACTGCATACTATAATATCAGCACAACTGGAATATTTATATATACATTGTACACGATCGTGTGTACCAAAATGCTTTTTGCTTGCTTGTTCACCTAGTAATGAAATAAAAACAGCAATTAATAAACAAAAAAATCAATGACATGACGTTTTATCCAAGTGAGATCCTCCAATTTCACATTCTCTAATTTGCTTTTGGTCCATTTGCAGCAGCAGCAGCAGCAGCAGCTTTCTTTCCCTGTTGCGTTTTCACATGCTTGATGAAAGCCATACTTCCAAAACTCACAATCCAATTAACAAAAACCCACGCGGCGAGGATTCCAAAGTTCATTCCTAGCTGGTTCTTCGTTCCATACAGCACTGTTCGAACCGCCATTTGCACCTGGTGTACCGGCAACGCACGTCCAATTTTGAACACACCGGGCGACAGTTCTAGTGGGAACATTGACGTAGTCGAATTCAAAACAACCCAGAAAATCAGGAAAAATCCCATGGCCGGTGGATAAACTGCTATTATAGGACCAACAATGTTTTCGGAAACACCTCCTAACGCCCACATAGCCATAAAGTTGATCATCCAGTAAATTAAGAACCCGCGCTGGGAACCAAAGTGTGCGCTAAAATCTTGTCCGAAAGCGAGCGAGACCAGTGAGAATGCGAGTGAGAGGAACAGAATGGTAAACATGTTGAGAATGGGTCGGAATAGCATATACTGGAAAATTGGGATTTTGCCCAGGAGAAGCATCTGGATAGACGCAAAGTTGGGGATTTGGAAAAATGAAATAATGATGAGGAAAATGAGAGCGACGGACAGGATGGCGGCACTGACATCGCTACGTATTGGGGCGGTGTCGAAGTACTCGAATGAAACGGGGTTGAGAAGAGTAGAACGTTCGGATACGTATTGTCCGAGCTGCTGTGTGTCTTTCAATTGTGAAAGTTCTTCTAACCACTGTTGAGTAAATTGTTGAGTCCAAGCCACACCTAACTCAACTGCTTGTGGAACAATGTATGTGTCGACGGCTGTACTTCTGCCGGTGGTATAATACATTTTGACAAAGTTAGTATTTGCTATCGCAGTATTAGAGTTCCTGGCATCGTAAAGTGTTTGCGTGGTGTTTGGCATGATGATGAGTATTCCCCACGCTTTTTCTTCGTTTGTATCCCTGAAAGCATCATCAGGAGTCCCGCCGTACTGCTCGGGAGTCATAGTTTGGTAACCCAAGTTTGTATTATTTTGTGCCAAAGCTTCGGTATAGCTGACCAAGGATTTGCCGACTTCCCCTCCGTCGAAATCGACAACCCACACATTAAGGTTGTGAACTCTTTCCGAACGCCCGTAGGTGGACGCCCAGTAAATGGAGAGGATTCCGAGAATCAGAACGCTCATGTAGAGTAAAGTGATAAACGATTTAACTATGATCTGAATATGGATTTGGCGGAGGGATTCGTGGAAAAACCCGACTTGTTGCTTTATTAGCATGCTGATGTGAGATTGTTTGCGTTCCAATGGAGGGGCGTCATCGTCGATATGATTGCTTTCTAAATCCTCGGATAATTTTGGGTTATATGAACTGGGTTCAGATTGGTAATTCGACATGACTGGTTGGATTGGTAGTTCGAAGAAATGAATGCTTGGTATTTGGGTTGTGTAGATAGTGATATATCAATTATTATTAGTGAAACAGGGTATTTTAATGTTTTGTTTCTGATTGAGCAAATAGTTTTTCTAAAGAAGAAGAAATATTTTTATAAGAAAGTTTGTGGATGCCGTTGTAGTTGCTGAGAATGTCTAAAATTGTTGGTAGTTCTCCCGAGCTGGGAATACAAATGCTAATAAAACTATGAATGCGAGTTTATCTAAGAATCGGAAAATAAAAAATAGGAATCTCGTATTTTCGGGCGATATTTATACAAATATTCAGATTCAGTTACAACTTTTTATTTTTTTATTTTTTTCAACGATTTTTTTAATCTAGCCGCTTTGCTATGGGCAATCAGAAACGAAATTTTAAACTTAACCCCGAACATCCCGGATTTTTAACTTGGCTTTTGTCATTTTCTCCATTATTAAGCGGATTTTGCTAATTTCTATCAGAATTCAAATTATATCTATCTATCCATACCAAGTTATTCTACACATCTATAGCTCGATGCGATGCGAACCCCGAACCGAAGTTGGACCCTTTTATATGTATGTACAACTACGACGTTTCAAGAATTGAAATAATCAATAATCACTGTGGAAGGCTTAAATTAAACGGTGCCGACTAAAAGCTATATATAGGCGTCAATAAACATACAAAATAAAGATTTGTGGTATAAGCTAGTGAAGGTGCCAACGTTCGTTCATACTGTACCATTCACAGTATAAATTATAGGGCAAGTGGCCCATTTCTAGCTTGAAGATTCCCCTTAACGTAGAGAAAATCTGTTACCAACCGCCTCTCCCCTTGACCGACAGTTCTCCAATCTATCAGTGACGCATTACTAAGCTCTGTCTACGTACAAAAAAAAGTGTCTTTTTTTCAGTCATACAAATGTTATCTCGGCCCGATCCTTTTTTTTCTTTCTTTCTCGTACGGCCTTAGTAGAAAACTGTAAAGTACAGTACGTTCAAACTTATACGTAAAGCATAGGATATAAATTTATTTCATTTCCCGTTCCACAATTTCATTCCTTTCGAAACCAAGCCACTGATAACATTCCCTCTATACACCGAACACATTTACAAACGTGAACATACAGTAGTAATAATACACGGATATCACTCATCATCTTCCCCAAACTTGTTCTCAAGGAAAAAAAAACTTTAGGTATTTGAAATCAATTCTAACGTCTCGATTATTAATGCATGATATCCATATGATTACCAGAACAAAAAGCGAAATAAAAAAGGAGCTGTTATGTCAATGATTTTCCTGCAATGATCGTAATGTGCTAGCAGATTCGTTATTAATCGTGAACGTAGTATCGGCGCTGTTTGCGTGCTAGGTAGTTCAGGGTTGGTGATTAGACGGATTCAAGTATAAATATATGCACTTGTAAATTGGAGTGAGACTGTTTGTGTTTGACATGGTCATTGTGGAATATGTAAGGACTTGGATACAGCATTTGTAGAGAGATAAAGACACCTGCTGTCATATTTTTGTTCCAAGTCCATTGCACAAGTCATTGACTCATCATACCGTATTACGCTAGTTCCTGTTGGTCTGATCTCTATGGAACTGTAAACACGTGCAGTCGTTCAGGATGTATGGTTGTCGTTAACACCTTTGTAGCATTCTTCTATACAGATTATAGTAGCACATCAGCAAGCTACAATTCAGCAGCATTAAAGAAATACAGATGGATTATTTCAAGAATGGCATGTATTGCTTTCTTCATAACTCAATCGTATCAGTATTTCTATGTTATAGGGACCAAATAACAATTTTTATTGCAAAGTCGAGTTTTGACTTTATCGCTAGTCTCAAAGCTGTACTTAGTTCATGTTCGTATTCAAAATTCAGTTCTATTTACTGTAATTTTCATGTTTGTTTCTATTCATGTTCACATCCAAAATGGACCTGACGTTTGTATAATTCTCATCACATTTATAGTAATATTGATATCAATATCTTTCTAATCACATAAACATTTGCACATATAATCACATAACATTGATATATATTCGTAATCTTATAAGTAATCATATATTCAGCTTGAATCCAATTTATATGCATAACCGCATACTCCTAATATCGTAAAATAATCATATTATATTATTCAACTTTTATCCAATTTATATGCATAATCTCATATTCATATTTGTAGACATATTCATAATATTATATTCATATTGTTTCCGCTTAATATTTATTTCGGCTATTCACATCATATCCAATTCACAATCTATCCATATTTCAAGCCCAGTCACCATTTCCAATCACTAGTTTATCTCTAATATAGCTTCCACTTCTACTCATATTTACAAATTTCTATTGTCCTTTTCACATCTACCTATACCTACTCCAAGTCAATTCTTCATACTCATACTTCTACCCCTTCTTCAAACCTCTTCCAAATTCTTTCAATATTTTTCATACACATCCAATTGTTTGCACAACAAATGCAATATCCCCTACAAACTCGTTATCAAAAAAATTTACAAATTTCTTACTTCCACAACCACACAAATCTTTTGTGCAAATATTACGACCGTACACCCATACCACGACAAGAAATTCTGCAAATGATAAATTTCAGATCTCCCACGATCAACTAGAACCATCGTTTCCACGTACCAGAAAATTCTTGCATGGTAGAATGATATAATACGGTAATATCTGTTTACACCCAAAAACCTTGCATCAAAAATGAAAATACCATTTTGTCTCTATGAAAAATGCTATGTCTTTTGAGCACCCCCAATGATTGTGTGTAAGCGGACAGAAGCCATGTATTCATAACCTCAGAGCTCCTGTAAAATAGCTAACTTACCTTTTTCTTACGCACTCAAAGACTTTTTCATGGCAAGAAAGTGAAATATTCATACACACTCCAAAAACTTTCCGAATGATAAAACAGTTACATCTTTACATACTCCAAAATCCTATGACTGACACTACACTTTTACCAACACAAATGTTTACCCATCTAACATATGACAAACTCCGTATCCCACAGCAGACATATATATACCCGGAAAATCTATAAATAAAAATCAAAACGGTACACACCGTATCCACACAGAATAACCAACCACTACAAACATCAAAACACGTTCGAACTCCAACCAGCATACAGATTCCAAAGGCTAAATAATTTCTACCACAACTGCCTATCCGTGTACCGATACGCCAGCACAACTGCTCTTCTACCAGAATTTCTGTACACTTAGGAAATTGGGACAACAACGAATAACCCTGAAACGGTGGCCACAAGTTTTCAAACAGATGGATCCACGTACTGTACAGTCCTTAGATAAGATTAAAAAGCTGCAGGTATTTGAATCAAAAGTACTATGATATCGGGTACGTTAGTATTTATTTTGAAGAAGGAATGAGCCAATACTTTTCTTGTGACACGAGTTATTATATAAATACCTTTTAGTGGGATATACCACAGTAATTTATCCCCGGATAATATTTGGTTTAAGACTTTACGTAAAGTTCACAAAAGACACATTACCGCAGACTTCACAACTTTCCAAATAAACCAAACACCGAAGTGAAAAGCTCCTCAAATATCAAACACCGAACAATTTTTATTAAATTTTCTATTAAAATTTTAACAATTTCTAAACGCTCTCTTACACTATATACCTACTCTCTCAATATACATATAGATATGTTTTTAACAAAATGTGTAAATTTAGCTCCCTTCTCCCCGCAAATTCAAACTTCATACCCATTCACCATCTCCTTCTTTTTTTGTACAGTCGTCTGTAGACAGTACAACGTTAATCTTCTTTCGTCTTTTCTCTCTAAATCTTTTTCTTCCTTTTTCAAATTAAAATAAAATATCAATAAAAATTAAAAATATATATATTATTATAAATACAAAATTAGATAAACTGCTAATTTCTAAAGAAACTACAACAGCCCAAATGTGCCATCTTTGCCATTTTAGATTGATAAAAACCAATACAAAGAAATTTCAATGAAGCTAAGAGAAAAAAAAGTAAAAAACCAAATATCCTCTCATATTTACAGCTTAGCCCCTTCAACTTCTACAAATGCCCTGTACCCAACAAGATCGCTATCCGCTTTCAATTCCGACTTCTCGCCAGCACCAACAAACACAACGGATCCTTCCTTAACTTTCAAATCTCCAATTTGACCTTGCCCCTTGGTGACAATCAAGATTGATGGCCCGTTAAGTGCCTCTGTATCGACTTGTCCATCCTTCTTGATATCGTACTCCAGAACACAGAATTCACGAATAGGAGGATCGAAAAGTTTTACGTTTGCTTCACCGGCAACTACCTTTGCTCTACTAAACTCAGCAGGTTTCATTTTTTGTTCAGCGACAGGCTCACAAGTGTATGTAAGCATGGACACCAAATTTTCCACGTCTTTGAACTTTGGTGTAAATCCGGCTCTGACAACATTGTCTGAAGCTGCCATACACTCAATAATATCACCAGAAATATAAGCGTGAGGGTCTTTGGCTCTCAAAAACATTGCCTCACCAGGCTGTAATCGTACGTAATTCAAAAGTAATCCACCACAGAAAAGACCAATGTCATTAGGAAATTGCTTGTTCAGACGAACTAAAAGTTGAGCCAATTCAGAGCCTTGTTTTTTCCCATCAGCAACCAAGAGTGGTGCAAATGTGTCGGGTGAGTTTGTCGCTTTGGAAATAAGTTTTTCCGAAGCACTATCAATTTCAGGCTGAGAGCTATGCATAAGCTTTGAAAATAATGATTGAAGAGCCGCACGATTAATCTTTTCTTGCTCAGAACCAGCCTTAGCTTCAGCGACTTGTTTCTTGAATTTTTCTGCCTCCTCCTCTGAAACAAGATCAACAAATTCAGGGACGCACTCAAGAAGTTGCTTGATTTGGTCTAATGGTCTGAATCCACAGAATCCTTCGAATTCGGTGACGGCAATAGCCATTTCCGGTTTGTGATTAGGGTCAGGGTAGTTCTTTGGATCGGATTTGTGCAATTTAGCCCCTAGTTCTTTATCGGGGTGTGCCTGGATGGAAAGAGCTTTTCTGATAGAGAGTACCTTGAAAAGAAAAGGAAGTTCCAATTCTCCCCCGAAAGCTTCTTTCACATCAGATCCGAGAAGTGAGGGTGATTCTTGGAGTTGATCGCGAAGAGATTTACCAGTTGATTTATTTATAGATGGGACAGAGGGGTGAGTTCCCATCCAAAGTTCAGCATAAGGCTTTTCGGATTCAATTTGGAAAGAAGGGTTCGAAGAAGCAGCAAATTTTGCAACTGCGGAGGTACTGCCAAGTTTACCCCAATCGTACGATTGAACACCTATGTAACACAATGTCAGTAAAGGTGATAGTCTAGACGCATATACGATCTACCGCTATCTGCCCAAATAAACATACCGCAAATAAGTTCGAAAATGCCAGACATTGCTTAAATTCTTATTAATTTCAGAGATCACTGGAAAGTTAATTGAAGATCAAAGAAAGAAAGGAGAAGAGAAGAAGAAGAAGTAGAGGAAGAAGTGGAAAAAAACAAACAGGAAGGATAATTAATAAACGTGTGCATTAATTGAGTTGACTATGGACATTGTGTGGGAAACAGTAGGGGAGGGTCAAGGGTTAGGTACGGTACGTGTATGTTCAAAGATGTGGATCAATACAAAAAGCTCAGAGTTTAAAATGAACAAGAAAAACAAACACGCAAGCACACAGACAACATTCATCCAATAGATGTGGTCATATTATAAACATCAATGTACCGAGATTTTATACTACGACTGACTCTACTAATTTACATACAACTGAAACTGGTTAAAGTCTGGTAGTCACAGCACTCAGAGAAACTGAAAAGAAACAGTACGGAACACAAAATTGAAATGACATCATTACGTCTATCAGCCAGGCAGACTTCGTTAACTTAGCACTAATGCACTTAAGCCTTAGACACGTAAACGAGACAATTGTCCCACACCTGAAATCGTAAATCTGTTCAATTTCATGCTCAGGAGAGAGCTAAGTTAAGTCCACGATTTGCTCAAAATGTAATATACGCACGCAAATACATCGATTATTCGTCCATCACACTCACGACAAGCAGACCTAATTATGCAAACATTAAAGGCATTCATTAGCAGTTCAAAGAAAATTATAAAAATTTTATTAAAAATTTATCATAAAAAGGTAACAGGAAAAGGAGTAGGACAAACAAACAAATCCATCAAACAAAAACACATATTAAAACTCCTTTTCTGAAAAAATCGCAACTGAACCAAATTTTACCATAGTATATATAATTCTAATACTTCTTGGAGTCCCTTCACACCACATTTTCTAGGGCTCCAGACTCTCTCCAGAGCCAAAAAACAAACAAACAAACTAACATACAAACTCACTTGCACTTTATTACAATCATCACAAACAGCTCACCCAGCTTCATCGTCAATCCTTCCAATGATAACAACTTCTTTTTACAACTTTTTTTCTTTCCATCTTGCAATCTGGCAATTATTTCTTTTCTTCAGGGATATTTGTTGATAACCATGATAAACCTTCAACTAGACCTTCACCAGTCTTAGCAGTTGAGGCGACAACACACCAGGTTCTCCCCTTCAGTTCATCTAATTTCAGCTTCTGGGTAATTTCTTTAGGATGCATGGCGTCGGGCAAATCCTGTTTGTTTGCAAACACAAGAAGCAAAGCGTTCTTCATTTCTCGGTCATTGATGATTCTGTGTAGCTCCACCCTTGCTTCGTCCATTCTATCTTTGTCGGCACTATCAACGACGAAAATCAGACCTTGAGTACCCGTAAAGTAATGACGCCATAGGGGTCTAATTTTCTCTTGTCCACCCACATCCCATACATTGAATTTGATATTTTTGTATGTGAGTGTTTCGACGTTGAAACCAACAGTGGGGACGGTTGAAATTCCTTGATTGAGTTTGAGTTTGTAAAGAATGGTTGTCTTACCAGCGGCGTCAAGCCCAAGCATCAAAATTCTGATTTCTCGACTGCCAAAGAGCTTTGACAGGATTTTTGACATGGAAGCTCCCATTTTTGTAGAGTTGCGTGTATATGTATGTGATTTGCTTGACTAATTAGAGCCAATGGGTAAAATATAGCGAGCGTGCGCGGAACGATGGGAATATTAAAGTCCTTTAAGATGAAAACGAAATATCAAACTTGAATAGAGTAGATACGCTTCCAAGACGACGATAATGAAGATGATAAGACAGTTCGTGTAGTTTGACAGGTACCTTAGACTGATACGAGGGGCGGATTATAGAGGGAGTAAAAACAAATACCAATGACAATATAGGAACACAAAAAAAGACACCAAGGTCACTCGTGGAAGAATAAAAAATAATAAAAAAAATAAAAATAAAAAAAAGAAAGGGAATTGGAATTTAGTAGGGGGGTGGGTGGGTGAGAAAAAGGAGAAGGAGAAAAATTCAGAAAAGGGGAAGGGTAAAAAAAAATGAGTTAGGTACCAGCACTTGAAGCATTTATTATCCATACGGGACCATAATATCAACCTTACGAAATGGTAGATTCAGTGAATCTGTGGCTCAAACTGTCCGATTTAGGTACTCGTCGCTTGCCGGTTTTGGACTTAGTGGGGCTTATGAGAGGCTGTAGTCTTTTTAGTAACGTAGTCAAATTCGAAATTTCAGTGTGACTAGAGCAAAATACAAAAGTTAAGTATTATAGTTGAAATCATATATAATAAGTAATAAATTCAAATCTACTTTGTGCACAAGTATTGGATAGGTAAGTCGAGTTCAATGTTTAGTTAACTCTCTCCATCTAAACAAGAAAGTGGTTGTGTGGAATAATTCATGTATTTGGTCACATAGGCTATACCATTATCACAGCAAATGTGTATATAATGGGCACGCGTTAGCACATATCACAAGTCAAGCTAGTTCATCACCATCCGACATGAATATGGCGTTGCAAATAAGCTGTAATCAAACTGTAAGATGCTATAGATCGATATATATAACGGTATATCGCTTAGAAGTGAGACTGGTTGTATTGACTCAATTTTTTTGACAGCAGTGGTTGTCATTCACAAGACATGTATTTGAGCTTCCAAACTATTCTTCGTTTTGTCGGACATTATAGAGGGTTCTACCAACTCGTTATGCTAGCTTGTGTAGGATCTACTGTTGGTGTGGCACTGTACTTTGTACGTAAAAACTGTATGGTCCTTTCTGGTCCCTGACTGTAATAGCCTAATAGGCATTGAGTTTTTGAATTTCATGTATCGTACTGTTACTACTGTATGTAGTACAGTACTGTACGTACCTGGGTTTGGGTATACGCTACACACATCGGAGTACCGAATTTACTGTGGCTGTGATTTGATCGTGATTTCATTGATAAAATCAATTCAACTCAAATCAGGTCTTATAACTGCTGGTATCTTTCTAGAAACTAAAACTTTGGTGTTAGTTGAGTTGAAAACAGTAATGGCAAATCTCCAACAACATTCATAGTCTTACCACTTCTACTACCATGAATTATTCACATGAGAGAATACTGAATATGAGCAGACTGATTATTAGAACAATCAAACAAAGGGGAAGTCAACACCAAAATCTTTAAAGTAAATACTCTTTCTTAGGACTTCTTGTTTGCTTGATTCTTTCCTTCCTTAATTTGCCATCCCATCACATCTCCTTAAAATGAAAATGGTGGCTATGGAGGTTGACCCAACATTCAATTTATTGACCCTACAGATGGCACATTTAAACAAAGTAACAATTCAATCACCAGCCAAAGCACCCAAGAGGACCCAAGAGTTTGAGATTTCTTGTCAAATCTGATTGACTACCTTTACTTACGAGATTGGTCTTTGAGTGCATGGTTACTGCGGTAACAAGATCCAGCAATATCTATTTTTGACAGTTTTGTTTGGATTACTTTCATAATATAATAGCTTTTTGGAATAAAAGTGTGGGCAAATCGACGGGTTTTGACATTTGGAACAACAATGTGTTAAGAAATAGAACAGATGGTATAACTTGTGAATACATGGGCACATATTCCATTCATATACAACACAAATATGTATGGAGATCGTGAATGTTTGGAGATGAGGGGTCAAGTAGGACTAACAATGGCATATGAGTGTCTATAAAGATGCTTTGTTTTTTTTGGCATACTTGCTGCCTTTCGTAGACTTTTGCTACATTGTATAAAACCTCTTCTTTTCACTATCGTCAAAGTCTCAAAGTCTCAACTACCCAAATGCCATAATGTTATACAACTAATTAAGCACTGTTTTTTTGCTATGTTTATATACTTTTTTTTTTTGGCCTGACAATAACAACCCATCCCGTCCCAGCATAATATATTGCATTGCATGCTGTGCTAGATTTGCTTGCAATATATCCAAAACAAGCCTGCTGGCAGCTTTTTGCCTACTTTCCTTTGGAACGCATACTGAGAGCTGCGCAGTTACAAGTATTAGTACTTCCCAAAGCGGGAATATTTGTTTGCATCACGACTCCCCTGAATGTTTCCCCATATGCACAAACCGCATATTTTCTGCGCCTTTTGTGCATTAGTGCAAGTCTTGGAGCTCAGTTTATTGCTGTATTTGACCTACCGGTCTGGCCAAGGCTCAAGATCAAACCCACATTGTTTTTTTCTTCGCTAAAGGAAAGGAAAGTAAATAAAAGAATTCAGTACCACACGCCGAGTGTTGGATGCTGTTGGTGTAATTTTGAAAATTTATCTTGTCCTGTGCAAAGCCTCCTCTTCTTGTCCTTTTGTATCCCCTGTTTCTTTCAAAACAATTTATATATCTCTATATAGATACTTCTGTTTTCTTGAAAATTTTTATTTCCTGATTTTTTTTCTTCTTCTTTCTCTTTTACTTCTTTTAAAGCTGCTCTTGTAACATCCTTCATAGCCCGTCCACTCTTTTGCACATTCGTTTAGGTCATTTCATTCAAAAATGCTATTCCAACTATTGGCTTTGACCTCAGCAGCAGCGGTCTCAGCTTTGAACCCAATCACAGTTAAGGGCAACGCCTTCTACGACTCAAAAACTAACGAACGATTCTACATTAAGGGTGTTGATTACTTGCCCGGCGGTGCCTCAGACTTCACAGACCCCTTAGCAAATGTTGACATTTGCAAGAGAGATATCGAATACTTCAAAGATCTCGGCTTGAACTCTATCAGAGTTTACTCTGTCGACAACTCCGCCGACCACTCAGAATGTATGAAACTATTAGACGATGCTGGTATCTATTTGATTTTGGATGTTAATACCCCTAAAAACTCAATCAACAGAGCCAGCCCTGCAAACTCTTACAACACTGCATACTTACAACACGTCTTCGCAACTGTGGACTCATTCAAAAAATACGACAACCTTCTTGGTTTCTTTGCCGCAAATGAGGTTATTAATGATGAAAACACCACCTCTACTGCCCCCTACGTCAAGGCTGTCATTAGAGATATGAAGACTTATATTAAAGCTCAATCTGACAGATTCATTCCTGTTGGCTATTCAGCTGCTGATATTTCCGTCAACAGAGAGCAACAAGCTCTTTACTTCAACTGCGGTGCGGATGAAGAAAGACTCGACATGTTCGGCATGAACGATTACTCCTGGTGTGGACAATCCTCTTTCACAACTTCAGGTTATGATCAGAAGGTTGAAATGTACTCAGGTTACTCTAAGCCTATCTTCTTGTCTGAGTTTGGATGCAACAAAGTTAGACCCAGACCATTCACTGAAGTTCAAGCTATCTTCTCTGACAGAATGAGCCCTGTTTTCTCTGGTGGTCTCGTATACGAATATACCGAAGAAGCTAACATGTACGGCTTGGTTGATATTGACTCTAATGGAAAAGTTACTCCCAATTCCGATTATGATAACCTTAAGAAAGAATTGGCTGATGTTAAGTTCCCTTCTGGCGACGGCGGTGCTTCTTCCGATGATAAGGCTTCCACTTGTCCACCTTTTGAGGAAGGTGTTTGGGAAGTTCATCCTGATGCTTCTTTGCCTCCTATGCCCGCCAGAGCCTCTAAATTTATTAAGGATGGAGCTGGAAAGCCTTTGGGAACTAACGGACCTAACACTTCTTACGGTGATGCAGGTGATATCCCAGGTAATGAGAATGCTGCTTCCGATGATTCTTCTTCCAGTGGTAGCAGTGCTGGCCAGTCAGCTGCATCATCTTCGCGTGGCTCTGCCACTGCTGCCGCTGCGTCTGAGACCAGCTCCAGCGCTGGAAACGTTGTGAAGGTTCAAGGCACTTTGTTTGTTGCCCCTATTGTTGTTGTTGCTTTGTCGGCCATTTTCGGGTCTTTGATTGTTTTTTAAGGGACCAATTCCAAAACCGTTTGTTTTTATTATCATACATAGCACTTTTTTTTCTTTTTTTCTGTTATTTTCTGACTTGAGAGAAAACCTTTAGTAGCCATCTTTGAGCTAAGGTTGATTTCCACTTGTTTAGAAAATTTATTTATACTACATACAAATTTAATAGATCTAGACATTAGTATAAAGAGCATGATGATCTTGCAGGCTCTATAATTGTTGTTTGCCTGTTTGTTCCTTTCTGAACTTTGGTAAGAGTTACCGATATATTAGATTCTGGTCTTATGATTGTTTATATCTGTCATAAAAGCCAGACTTTATGGTTTATAGCCTGCGATTAAAATCTATATCACAAAGAATATTTAATAAATCACTGGCGGTTAACGAGCAGTTAATTTATTGTAATCCACCTATCCAATAATATATCAAGTTACAACAGAAAGGTCACTGGTAAGTCCTTTTAGAAAAAAACAATATCACAGTACATTTCCTTTCTGCTAAAGTTTACTTGTGCAATATTGTGCTTCTCTAAAAAACTACTCAGTCATAAGAAAACTATGCATCTTTCTGCTTTATCGAAATGTACACGATGTATTTAAAAAGCTTTGGGTACTGTGTGGTTATTTGTAATGTTTTCCATCTGTATAAATGTTTTGAACAGAAATATATTTTACTATATACGTGTTAGCCAAATTTTGTTCTGTTTTGAGTGTACACAATACCGCCAAAATTGTGAAAATGGCATGAAAACAGAAAAACTACAGAAGTGAAATCAGTTCTTGTAGCTTTGTCCATTCATGGCTAATTAGAATTTTATCCAGTTATATTATTGATTTAGAAAAATTTACTTTGATAGTATGGCCTCTTAGCTGGCATAGCTTTATAAATACAAAATAAGCTTATATACCTGAGCTTTACTTTTTGACCATATAAAGAAATTCTACTAGGGTCTATTGAAACATTTAGCCAGCTCGGACCTCAATTGATAAACCCGCATTTTTGATATTTGCCAGTCACTATTGAGGTTGAGAAATATCAAGAAATTATATATTTTCTTGCGTACTTAGAAACGTTTGCCGCTCCTCTGGTGTTTGCATCCTTTGTGGCCCCAGTGATCTTTGCCGTATTTGCAGTCTTTGCAGTCTTGGTAACCTTAGGGTCATTTGTAGTTTTGGTGACTCGTGAGTATGTTGAAGTTTTGGTAACTTTTGGGTCTGTTGCAGTTTTGGTGACTTTTGAGTCTTTTGTAGTTTTGGAGACTTTTGAGTCTTTGTTGGCCCTCAATATGGGCAAAGAAGTTTTTTCTTTCAAAGCTCTGGATTTAGCTTTTGTCTTTCTAGGACGACTTTTTTCGTATTTTGCTTTATATTCACCAGTATAATCGCAAAGCTGGTTATTATGTGGAAGCCAGTCAACATCAATAGATCCAATTTGGCCATATTGTTCGGCCAGTCGTTCTGCAGTAACGGGTTCGTTTGTGCAATTGGTGTAGTAGCGGTGAAGTTCTTGTCTGTTCTTGACGTAGATTCCATTGGTTCTGTGAGGAGGAATAGGACTGACAAGATGTACTTTGGGCAAAAAAATGTTGACGGGTCTGGATCTTTTGCGAACGATTATTGGGCGGCTGGTGGATGAATTACTTTTCGAGGGAAGAGGTGACTTGGATTGGAGCTCGTTGGCTGAGGAAGTAGCAGTGTCCGTTTTGGGAACTTGTTCCAAACTTTCTTTAGCTGGTGTAGTAATGGCACTTGAACTTGTGATTATAGTATCAGCAGTGGAAAGCATGGTAACAAAATGAGTGTTGATAAAGTCTTTTACTAGTAAGTATGAAAAGGATAAAGTAGATATTTGAAAAGAGTATTTTCACTGATCAATGACTTGTTGTTGTGGAAAAAGATTCTCCAAAAAAGAGACAACACCAGGGGTCTTTATAGCTTTTTCGTTTAGCTCCTTTGGCGTTATATCTAGAAAACTTAGCTGTGTTGAAGCTCCAAAGCTATAAAAGGCATGATACCAAACTAGCCTTCAGATATCCAATAACCCCCACAATTTCAGGTTTGGACTCAAGATATCTAATTAAACCTATATTGAAGCTAGACTACTTTCTGGCAAATCAGAGGGTTTAAATCTATGATCAGTAACTGTATTAAGAAACATTTTGGTTGAAATAAGCAGTTTTGTCAAAGATAATGAGCTGTGAGAAATCGTGATTTAACATTCGCAGCTAAACGGGTTCAATATTTTCAATGCACTAGGAAAATAAAGCATCAAAAGTTTTGAAGACAAATTGCTTCTACAAAGCATATATTTATAGTGAATATATGCACTAATCTGTTTGATTGCAATACCCTTCAAATTCAGCTACATAAACAGTGCCATTTGACCAGATAGTCTCTTTTTTTCGAAATTGCACATTTGTTATTTACTATTTCATGAAAAAAGATCATCAAAGCTCCCAAAATTCATTGCTCCCACCCAAACATTTATTTATAGCGAATATATGCACTAGTCATTTTGACTACAATATATTTCAAACTCACCTGAAAAAATAGAAAAACTTGACTATGAAAGGAAACCTTCTTCGAAATTGCACATTTCCTATTTAGAACCTTTATGAAGTTCAGTAGATTATATATTTTTGCTCATGGGAGCTGGACCGTGGGGGGATTTCAAATAAGTACTGATTTTCACTCTGAAATTGCCCGGTATTTTGAAAAGTTCTTATGGCGTTTCTAGCTTGGATTGTGCAAACAACTGAAAACAAATAAAAACGTATACACGTTGTTGATATGTCTTTGATTTAGTTAAATTACATTAAGAGTTTGAGAATACAAAATTCTACTCGTAAACTTTGCACGTAGTCCTAGTCACAAAATATCAGTTATTAGGAAACAGCAATACACTGTTTGCTACTTTATTGCTCGTAATAACGTATCCACACAAGTGTTTTATAAACAGAAATGTCAAGTAGATGGCATAGCCAAGCCTGGTATCCAATTGTAAGATATTCAAAGAAACCCATATGGATGTAGAGAATCCCTGAAACAGCATTCATAAAATTTGATGTAATATGCTGACATCTCTCTACATAATTAGCTCAATTCTGAAAAACAACATAGACAACTCGTAATGCTAATTCACTAAGGAAAATTGGAGTTCGTGACCTATTTAGCTTAAGCTTAGTATATCCGATACATATAAGTACTTTGTTAGTGCTCATCAAAAGTGTGACTATCATTGAACCCTAGCTTTTGTATTTGTTTCAAGATGCAAGTGGCCAGTTCATGAAATTTTACACTTTTTAGTTCCGCAATAACATCAAAATATATAGTCTAGTGAGCTTTGAGTCTCAGTAGTAAAAAGGTCTTTTACGACGAAGACTCTACTGTAGTCAATCAGCATGTCAGAGAGAAGTGTCCTTTCATGCAAAAAAGTGCGCGAGGTTGCCATTACTTGACATAAACTATGAAAAAACTGATATGTCTCCAATAATTCTTTAATAAACAACTGCAACCAATTCACTATCTACCAGTTTAAATAATAGAGCTAGTTTGAAGGTTATCATGTATCATATAGTGTGAAGACTTCATTACATGCCGCAAGTATTACGAATGGCAGTAAAAAGTGAATCAAGACTCTCAAAGAGCTGCAGTCCTGAAAAACGTACCATAGCTATATCATATTAAACCAACTGGTTTTCTCAATATACCAGTATTTATTGGTGTGAAAATTTAACGAACACAGAATGAATTTTTTTAGCTGTGTAAGGCATTTCCAATATCAGCACGTAAAAACCTAGTCAAATCGGGGTCATTTTGAAAGAAACGTATTTCAATTTTGTATTTCTGGTCCTATATTAAAGAGTTTAATAATTATTGGTTGCGCTTAGGACTTTTTTAAGATAAGTTATACCGGTATCCAGATATATTTTCTCTTGCTTTAAAAATATACTCGCGTCATGCACCGCATAATATAAAAATCATCTTCTCTGTTTTACACGTTGTATCTAGGGCTCATCAATGTAAATTTACTAGCTGATCTTAAGATGTTTCTGACAAACAAAGTACTCTACTTCCAGATGGCCACAAAGTTCATATTCGGCCTCAAATAAACGGACCCTAAAATATCTCTCTTTATTTTCCTACCCACATTTTACATTGTATTAACCATTAACTTTGATTTATTTCATTTTGGCACAGTCAAAAATTTTAGCTACAAACGTTTTGGTGTTTATAATGGATAGGCTCAGACATTACGTGCCTGAAGCATGATCAAAATCAAAATTCTAATATTTAGGAAACTGGTATGCCGCAATATTGCAAAGGTCAAGGCCATAAGCATGCAATACAAAAAACTCAAAGTGGAATGTTATCTCATAGCAAAAGATAGCTATGTGAGTTTACAAAACACGAGGTAATGGAAACAAGAGCCTGCCCTTTTATACTACTTGACGACACAATCGTGCTTTTCGACAATCTCTGCAAAAGTGTTAGTGGGTCATGGATATATGAGTAAATCTATACATAGATTCTTGGAACGAGATAAAGAAGTTCCGTTTCAAATTAGAAAGTATCAACAGTCACCACTGGAAAATTTCAAGACTAGATTCTGCACAGCTATTACTCTAAATTCAGATTTCAAAAACAAAGGAGACTATAAAAACCGAGATATATAAAAAAGTGCACATTACGTTGATCTATGTACCTGGCGTATGTAGTAGTCTCTAGACCAGTCGATATATACGATTGTTTAGATATACCTCCAACTCACTACGCTAATCCACACAGAATTCGTGTGATGTGCACATATTTTATTAATTCATATTGTGTACCGGTATTTAATGAGGCAATATGTGCAATTCAGTACCCGTTATTTAGCATAGAACTAACATCACCGATATATCCGTCCAAACCAGCATTTTCATCTTTTTTTCTTTTCATACTTAACCACTCATCCACCAACCGGTACACACCCTCCTCGGCCCATCCCTTTTTTGCTTCTCCTACCTTCCTCTTGCGACTCCTTCCCATTCTTCTCCACAGATCATCACAATGTTCCCACACAGTCTCGCACCTACCACCTGCCTCCTTGACCATTCCTAGCCGTGCACGTTTCCCTGGTTCTAAAGTCAGGAACCGGGATAGGTCTTGCTGCGGTAGGTTTGCAGCTGAGTATACTTGGTTGAGAAGCTGGGCGTGCATGTAGACGTCGACAGCCCACCCTGTTATGCGACGGTCGTGTGCAGTTATGGACGAAACCACTTCGGGAGGAAGCTTTCTTAAATTGGCACCCCGCCAGTGAATTGCAGGAACCAAGCCAACACCCATATACCCGGATCCCACTAGGACCATCTTTTTTGTTTTCGTATTGTACACTATTGCATCTGCAGAGACATCACCATGAAAAAGCGCTCGCTCATGAAGGTATCCCAGCGCGGCTTGTAGCTGAGCTCTAATAGGGTCCGGGTCCTGGCATGTCAATGGAACCGTTCCCAAAGGCATGTACGTGCATTTTGGGTGAAACAGGTACATGGCTGACGGGCTTGATATGCATTTGAGGACAGGGAGAATGGTACGGTGGTGAATGAGGTTTAGAAGAAGAACTTCAGTGTGGAGGTTTGGTGTGCGTTGGTGGAGGGTTAACAAGAAGTGGCGCTTAGTGTGTAGATCTTGGACAAGGTGGGCGGCACGGGAGTAGGTGGTGCAAAGGTGGTAGTGGAGGAGGTATGGAGACTTGAAATCGTAACTGGAAATGTAGGGTATACTTTTTGACATGGAGTAAGGTAACGTCAACTGTTAAGCTGTGCTGATGAAGATACTGTCATGCTGTAGATGAAAAAAAGCAGGACCACAAGGGCCTTTTTGTAAAAAGTTTTCCAGTGTAAATATTGAAAAAGGTGGGGCATCACATTGTTGTCGTTGTGATTGATGTTGAAACTACTCTATTGACTCACTAGTCCATGCAACCAAAACAGGAAACCTGCAATTTAAGATCCAGCATCTAATACATTTGCTATATAACGGCATCAGTTATACTAGTATATAACTACGTTCTTTCATGCTTCATCTACCGGTACCAAATGAAAGCAGAACATCATGTATGACTGTGTATTAGTATTATTAGACATTTGGACACAATATTAACAACGTTTAATATTGGATCTGCTCAATTCCTATCGGCGTATTAGATTGAACTCCAAATCGGACCTACTGCTATTTTTAAAATAAGTGAATGTACACGGAAAAGTACATATTTTTGAGAAATTTGGATAGAGAATTAAGATCTTGTAAATAACAAAACGTTTTACACGTCTTTGGTAATATCTGATATAGATATTTATAGCAGAAGTCTTAAAAATTCTTGATGCTTGTATAGCCAAAAGTCTGTGCTTTTTCAAAACCCGGCATATTTGGGTTGCCACTTAGTATATGTCAAGTTGTCGTAAACTTGAAGCTAACTATGAGATGTTGTAATAGCTAGAAGTATCTGCTTCTCTTGACGGTAGACTTCGATTGCAAGAGCTGTGCAGTTTTGTTGATAAACTCATATACCAAGATATTACGAAAAATTGTCATAACCAAATGCATTTATACAACTCTACCATAGTGTGAACTCCATAATATATATGAAGTTTTTATTTGAAAAGCATACAATAAAAAACCATTGAGTCAAGCTATATAGTTAGATGTACGTTTTAGTTCCAAGTTCTGAAGAGGTATTATTACTGGACATGCTTGTGCTTTGATAACTTTTGGTCAATTGAGGTGTGCTTCAAGCGCAATGAAATGTTTGTCTGTTGTCTAAGTTTAACAAGTATACACATTCGCTCTTGTGTACAGATAATTTTATGTACAATCTATATTTACTGTACGTAGACATCCTTATCAATATCCATATAAGCAATCCAAACAAACACTTCCATGTAGTTTTGATTTTTTACGAGCTATCATACATCAATTTAAGCACCTGTACGTTGTAGTGGAGATATAATCTCTTACACAATGTTGGAGTGGATTAACGTACAATCTCACCTACGATATAAATATTAACTCCATTAACTCATCATGGAAATATCAAAGAATAACACCCCAGAATTCATCACACACTTCCTACAACACTCCAACACCAAATAACACAACTTTCTCATTCCAACGACTTTTTGCCCGTAACAATCCACAACCATCTACATTTCTTACACGTCGCATCACTTCCTGGAAATACTCATTGGGCATTGGCTAGTCAGTGAGGGGAAGAAGGTTGTATGTATTGCACTGTGATTTGTTGTAACTGTGATTGCGATTGCTGGTTCAGATGTAATTACGAACTTTAGCATAATAACCTGCTCAGTTGCAGTATGAGTGTAATACAATGTAGAACAGTCATCATAAAACACACTGGTATAAATTTTTTTATAGAATGACAAAACAAAAAACTGTACAACACAGATCTAATAAATACTCTTCAATAAAAATAAGAAAAAGGAAGAAGGTGCAATCCTCCAAACATCGTAAACAACTTTTTCCATTCACCACTATATCTCCATACTATCAAATATACACCTGATTTGTATTAAGGACTGTCTACTACCACAGCAGCTATTGGGGCATATTTTTTTGAAGTGTTCCACTTTGTTTGACAGTTTCACTGAGCTCAAATTTGTTAAACAAATAAATTTATATAGAAAATGAGCACTTATATAACAATCTAACAATACCAAAAACAGCATACCAACGCTCATTAGCAAACCCTTTTTATTCCATCTCTTCTCCAATAACATCAAAGCCATTAAAGTCTCAAAAATTACTAGACATCCTAAGCCTAACACTCAGGATGCCAACAATTACAAGTTACAAGTCGGTACACCAGCGCTCTTGTCCATATAAACAGATTCATAAAGATTTTGGGATTTCGGGAGGAATATATAGGGAGACTACGTGCAAAATGTCGTTAAATTTGGTAAGATACATGTACATGATCTTGTGTTTATACTTGTGTGTAGTTTCGATGATGCTTAAAGTGTGTGATGGGGCGTGCAGGTTTTTTATATTACTTGAAATACCAAAACGTATAAAAGACAGTTTTGTTGGATATCAATTATCTCAACTTCATTTTTGCATTTTATACGTTGATTTTACATATCTTCAAATTAGGGGTGACGATTGGGCCAATTTTACTATGTGAAAGCCCAAGCCAGGCCGAGCTTTTACATACAAAAATCGGCCCAATCGTCACCTCTACTTCAAATATTGTTCATTTAAAAATAGATCAGTCGTTAACCCTAAATTGATTGAGATAGATTTATGTCCACAGCTGTATAGTTAGTTACCAAAGATATGTCAAGATAAATGCAACACTTTCAGGCTATATTTCCACATCTATGTATGTAGAATGTTTAACAACTGTGTACTTTATTTGAAAGCGGAAGCAACTTGGATTTGATCGCATCTTTTGAGGAAGTAATAGTGTTTGTATTAGGCAAATGTCCAGATGACTCTTTAGCTGTAGTAGTAAAGGTATTTGGGTTCATAGCATTTGTTTCAGTAATGGAAGACATAGTAACAATATGAATATGATTTTGATTGGATGGATGGAATTTTTTACTTTCAAATAAAACTGAAAATAAAGCAAAAGTTTAGCAAAACGTATTTTAAATGATTAATGAATTACTATTTTTATGATATATTTATGAAAAGAAGACAATTGAGGAGCCTCTTATAGTCTTTTGGCCAGCTTCTTCAAAGCTTCCAAGCTATAGAAAACACCACACCAAACTAGCTTCTAGATAAATATCAAACCTCACATTGCGAGCAATCGGACTATTATATGGCCCTGTATTGCAAATGGCATTCCTCATCTATTGATAAGATGTTGAAAGATAAAAGAGAATGTACTAAAATTATCAGGCATTTCTCCAATATTGGCAGATTGTAAGGAATTCTTCTCATGAGCCAGACAAAGTTAGTACTACCATGTTAACTCGTTTTATGACACCATTTCAAATGGAGAAAAAATGTGTGTATATAAGTGTACCAAAGAGTAAAAGTGAATTATCTGGGAAGCCCCGGAAGTGGCGTGTAAGCTGTTTTACTAAGGGTACCATATCACTAGTAAAACATGTGCGTCCACTCACAAAATAGTCCTATTTGTTTGTTCAATTACTATCAAGCAATTCTTTTTCGGTGGTGGTATAGTTTTTTCAAAGTTATTCTATACTCTCCCTGAATTTCCAAATTTCACAATCTTTCATTCAAGTAAATACCATTTCCCGGATTTTTTCCATCAACCAGTGTTCATCTGTGGGTTGAAATTATTCTGTATACAATATAAACATATTCACGTCTCAAGAGTCAAGAGCAACCCAAAATATATTGTTATAGAAAGCGCATAGTTTGTATTCAAATTTGGTGTGTTTAATATTGATTAATGAGACTGTGGATATCTTGGTCTGTCAGATAAGCGGCGAAAGGTACAAAAATTACAAAAGTGAAAGCCAAAGGTTTTGTTTCCTGGTGTTGGTGAATGAAACAATGTTTTAAGAGTAGAGGTAAAAAAGAATATATTAAACTCGGTGCTAATAGTTCACCATATATTTCACAGTATCATTTACCGGTATACAATTTAATCCAGTCTGAAGGTCAGGTACACCTTACAATATTATCTTATCAATCTTCATATTAATAAATCTTTCTGTAGTAGTAGAAACTCGAGGATCTATAACTTTTTATTATATTCAAAATATTCAAATACATATTTGAATTCTGTGGCATAACTTCCATGGCAAATGCTGTACATGTGTAACATCCCTTGGTATACTAGAGTCATTTAAATTTTGGGTTATATGGTTCAATCACTCATAGTTCTGTAAAAGTATCGATATGAGTTGATGCTGATAGTAATGCCATACTATATGCTGATCAGCATCTTGAAGTGTTTTCGAGAAAACAACACTTTGGGTTTGAAAATTCTGAACCAAATCTTGTACACAACATTCATTGACAAAATAAAATAATAACAATGCTTCTCCTGTTTATTCATAAATAATAATTAGCCTTCTACTCAAGCCCGTGGAACTTCTTCCACTTCTTCACTCTCCTCTTCAAATCACCAGCGCTTTGTTGAAACACATTCAATTTCTTATCCCATTTCATAGCTTCATAATCATCTCCATGTTTCTTAACCAACTCTCCAATCCAATCCTGTTCTCTTTCACTTTGTAATCTGGGCTTGCTTTGGACCGGAATACTGGCCAGTTTTTCCAGTTCTTTCACAACTTCTGTGGTCTGTTCTTCTTTGTCTTCATCTTCTCCTCCTTCCTCTTCTTCGCTTTCTTCCATAGTTCCGTAAACGACCCTAACTACATTACCATCGGCGTCTCTTTCAATCCGGGCTTCGCCTACTTTCAGTTTGTTTGAGTTCTTCCCCACAACTTCACCAATGGTTTTATCTTTGACAGGTTCATCTGGTAAATTTGCAGGTTTACTAAAGTCTTTTTCCGCACCACCAGCGGCCTTATTTAACTTCGCCTTCAATCCCAACTTCTTATAGCTAAAAAGCAACTCGTTAGTACATCTACCTCAAAAAGCATTCATACTAAAAATGCAAATGAATAGCAACGGAATACTTACTTTTGAACCATAGTCAGCTTGGGATCCCAGTTTGCAGCAATGACAGGATTGGCAGCAAGTGCCCTTTCGAACTGTCGCTTTTTCTTCAACTCCCTCTTCTTAGCGAGCTCTCTTTTGTTGTGCTTAACGTCTCTACCGGCCTTCATGGCCGCTCTTCGTCGAATTCCAGATGGCATTTTTTGTTATTATTTTTGTTATGCTTATTCCTTGAAAAGTTTGAAATCAAGATATGAAAATGGTGTTAACTGTAGAAAATGCTTGTAAGAAAAAAGAAAAAATATTTTTTGAGAAGTCCCAACTGTGAAAAAAATGGTTCTGTACCTAGAAATGAGGGTGGGTAAGGTACTGTACTTTTATATGAGCTAGGTTTGAAGTAATAATATAGTTTGTGGCTTAAATCTCATATCTTTTTGTGTATGTAACTGTAGAGCATTTTATCATAGCCCATACTCTAAGCTGTCAGCATAAAGATACTAAACTGCAGCTGTTCATTCATAATCAGTTATAAAATGCAACTGAGTGTACAGGTATGATACCATACCATACCATAAGTACTGCGCACTGGTTCAAAAACTAAAGACTGAACTCTTATATCAATATTCAAATCATTTTTGTCTTGCAAGTTGCAACTCTACTATTTGCAGAAACAAGAACTAACAGCGTTGTACTGTACGTTTTCTAAACCAATAATCAAAGACAGTGAAATGTTATGTATGAGTCTATGACTCTACAGGAGTATATCTTTAGCCATTTGCCTATTCAGATGTTAGTTCACAAGCTCTACTTGCTGCAACACCTGATAGTTTTATACCGTAATATTGCAACAATATCAACATCTTTTAAACCTCCTGGTTGTCTAACAGCAACCCTAGCTGCAATATTTTTCTCATGATTTTGACTGATAGGTATTTTCACACCGCTTCTATCTACGTATACTTCCATCCTGTCACTAGCAACTCTGAATTCTCTATTCAATTTTCAGCGCCTATCTGCAAATCACCCACTAAGTATATTTATAAAATACTTCTACACGATGGTGGTTTTTCTCAAGGGCATTTGAGCTTTGATCTATGAATTGTACAATTGTGGTGTTTGTTCTGGTAGCTAAGTACTTAGCTTTCTGAGATGCGCTGATACTTTTTACAACGTTCTAATATGGCTTTGTATGGTAAACCTGCTTTGCAATCCAAGATATTATGAGATGCACGCATACTCTATACCAGCCTTCAATCACTCATGTACAAAGTGCATGCAAAAAGGACAATTATCAAATAGATATTACTAAATAGTTCTAAAATACTAGCTGGCGAATCTTTTTGTAAAATCTTGACCACATGTCTCTGTTGGCGCTGTTGCTTTTTGTTTACAAATTATATAGCTGATACACACATTAGTGTCCACGGTAGAGCTGAAAACACTGTTTCCGTTTAGGTGATATTTTCTTTGAATAGTACACATATCTCAAGAGATATAAATGATGAAAGCACCTTTACATTATAAAGATTCGCAAAGTTGATATTTTTGGCATTTCCTTTGCTGGTTACAGAGGCAACCTTTTCATTTCAGTCATTGGAATTAGACCCTGGTAATGTTGACAGATACGAAACAAGTCGAAGCAGTAAAGTAATTTTATAACACCAAAAACTTTCGACCTTTAAGTATTTCTATTGTGAAATGGCTTTGTGTTTTCAAGCATTACGTCCGCGTAATAGCAAAAATATTGCGACGAGAGAAACTCGTTTTCATATCAAGTATGAAAGGCAATATAGCTCTAAGAAAAAAAAAAAAGGCTCTTTCTTGCAATCTCCAACTGAATTGCAAGCTACAAATACAATCATATACCAATATAGATATGTTGTACAAAAATATTTCAATATTTGAAAAATTGTAATCGCAGTCTGGTTGCCTGATAAACTCCAATATTGGTTGCTCAGATAGTTCAGGATATGTTTTGACTTTATGGTCTAATTCTGTTAATTTGCAACTTTCTTAGCATATTATAGGGTTTCAAATTGCAATGAGTCCGTAGTACAACATGTGTATTCACGTACTATATACTATATCGATATATTTTTGAACGAAAGTATGATGAGTGAAATCCTATAATAAAAAATGAGCAGAATTCATTACAATACAGTTTTCTTTCAAGTTTTTTCAGCGTGGTATCGTTATGCTGTTAATGAATACCTATCCCTTATTATTCTTTATTATTAGAGAGGTTTAAACTGGTCAGGGTTTTTGCCCAATGCAGTATTTTACTTAACTAAGGTCCATTTCAAGATGCCTAAAGACATAGTGCGTTATATTAAGTATCATTCAAACTCCCAACCATCAGTAGTAGTCCCAATTTCGCTTATCAAGTAACCGTCCATAAAACTTAGACGTCAATTACGGCACTTTGCATCAATTTCAGAATTAGAGGAAAATGGCATATTCGTAGATGTTCTTGAATTTTCTTTGGAAAATTGTACATCTCCCAATGCTCGCCACCATGGATAGTTTCTGGAAGCCAAATTAATACGAATTAACCCTGTTTATGCTTATCTACAGTCCAGGTTCTGTCAGGGTAACTTAGCGCAAAGTACAGGTTGCAATCTAGTCACGTGATATAAGATAAAAAATTTTCACCCAAAAATTATAATATGGATCTGGATCTATTTCCAGTTTTATTCTCTTTTTTTTTCCGACGCAACCAAGAAGGTATCGAAATCACAACATGGCTCCAATTTCATCATCCAAAGCTAAGAGAGAAGCCAAAAAGGCTGAAAAGAAGAAAGCCAAGGGAGAAGTCGTAGCTTCCGACGAAGGCGACAAAGCTGCCGAAGCTATTGCTAAGTTGAAGTTACAACAAGACGAGCATGGTATCTCTGATCGTGTTACTACTGGTGTTTTGGCCAGTTTGTCAACTTCCAGAGATATTAAAGTGAATTCCGTTTCCCTTGTGTTCCACGGTAAAGTCCTTATTCAAGATGCTACATTAGAACTCAATTTCGGTCGTCACTACGGTTTGCTGGGAGAAAATGGTTGTGGTAAGTCCACTTTGCTTAAAGCTATTGCCGCCCGTGAATACCCTATTCCCGAACAAATTGATATCTACTTATTGAACGAGCCCGCTGAGCCCACCGAATTTTCAGCTCTCGAGTATGTTGTTCGTGAGGCTGAACACGAGCTTAAGAGAATGGAAGACCTTGTGGAAAAAATTCTTGAAGAGGAAGGACCTGAAGCGCCTGCTTTAGATGATCTTTACGAAAGAATTGATGGTCTCGATCCTTCTACTTTTGAATCTCGTGCCTCTGTCATTCTTATCGGTTTGGGTTTCAACAGCAAGACTATCAAAAAAATGACCAAAGATATGTCTGGTGGTTGGCGTATGCGTGTTGCTCTTGCCAAGGCCCTTTTCGTTAAGCCTACACTTTTACTGCTCGATGATCCTACTGCCCATTTGGATTTAGAAGCATGTGTTTGGTTGGAAGAGTATCTTAAGAGATTTGATCGTACCCTTGTTCTAGTTTCCCACTCTCAAGATTTCTTGAACGGTGTGTGTACAAACATGATCGATATGAGGGCACAGAAGCTTAACTTCTATGGTGGTAACTACGATTCTTACATCAAAACTAGAGCCGAATTAGAAACCAACCAAATGAAACAATATGCCAAACAACAAGAAGAAATTGCCCATATTAAGAAGTTCATTGCTTCTGCTGGTACTTATGCAAATTTGGTCAGACAAGCCAAATCTAGACAGAAGATTCTGGATAAGATGGAAGCCGATGGTCTTATTGAAAAGGTCGTCCCAGATAGAGTTTTCTCTTTCCGTTTCCCTGATGTGGAAAAACTTCCTCCTCCTGTTCTTTCTTTCGACGATGTCACTTTCTCATATTCCGGTAAGGCGGAAGACAACTTATACGAACACTTAAACTTCGGTGTTGATATGGACTCTCGTATCGCTCTTGTCGGACCCAATGGTGTTGGTAAATCAACTTTATTGAAGCTCATGACCGGTGCTCTTCAACCAACAGGAGGCCGTGTCTCTCGTCACACACATTTAAAGATTGGTGTTTACTCGCAACACTCGGCTGACCAACTTGATTTAACTAAGAACGCTCTTGAATTCGTTCGTGACAAGTTCCCCCAAATTTCACAAGATTTCCAATACTGGCGTGGGCAGCTTGGTAAGTATGGTCTCACTGGTGAAGGTCAGACTGCCAAAATGGCTACTCTTTCCGAAGGTCAAAGGTCTCGTGTTGTTTTTGCATTACTCGCCATTGAGGCTCCTAATATGATTTTACTTGACGAACCTACCAACGGTTTGGATATTCCTACTATTGACTCTTTGGCTGACGCTATCAATGCCTATGAAGGTGGTACTGTTGTTGTTTCCCACGATTTCCGTCTATTGGATAAGATTGCCAAAGACATTTATGTTTGCGAAAACAAGACCGCCACCAGATGGGATGATACCATTCTTGCCTACAAATCCAAGCTGGCAAAGAACATCGTTATATAAACTATTTTATAACATATTTGCTTTTTATTTGTAATTGATTTTTCCTCGTCTTGCTTGCAACTTTGAGTCTTTTGTAAACATAAACTATCTTTCATGAATACACATGGTTTTTTAAGATTCTAAATTACAGTAAATTTAGTACCCAATTGCAGCTTTAAGAGAGCTAAACGCCAGTAGAATTGGTTGTGTCAATGGCTGCTTCAATTTCTGTGGTGCTTTAAAGCTAAATTTAGTCAGGCCCATTATGTTGAAAGTCCTGAACACTGTCATGCGCTTGTATACAGAAACATTAAAGTCAATTAGGCCAATACAAACAATAAAATTCTCTTCTAAAACTTTCATATAGTTTGATTGGCAGTCAATCACATTGAAGGTTCCTCTGGTCGCTTATTGAAGGTAGAAAAAGGTTTAGAACAAGGCACCCTTTGTTACGTAGATTCGAACCCAATATTTTAATGATAGGTTTTCACTTACCTGGTATTATAAATTTGCTCGAAAACTCAGACATGGCGATTGAGAATAATACCCCTCCTACCAGCATGAATTGTAAGAATCGTCACGTTGTGTCAGTAAAGGCCCGAGTCTTAGCAAACTCATTTCACTTGAGGTAGTGTTTTGTAGTGCAGTTCAGTAATGTTTGATACAAAACTTGTCTAGTGAGACATGTTTGTTAGACAAACAATAACACAACAATCCAAATGGAAGACTAAATAATCAACTAGTTTAAGTCAACTCTAACCTAATCATGATCATTCAGTATAGAAATAGAAAGGTAGCTTTCTTAATATATATAATGCCAATGGCACCTTTTAGTAATAGTGCACCAAGTGAAATTAAATCACTGATGAACTGAGCAATAATAAGATGGATGCTGCCAATCCTAATACCCCAGCAAAACGGCCTCTATTAAGACAGATGAATTTGACAATGTCCACTTCCTCTATCCATTCTGCGAAAAGTACTGCTAGTAGTGGCGATAGTAAAAGCAGACATTTTATTGCATTTCATTTACCTAGACCCCAACCAGTTGCATATTCCAATAGAAAATCCATGTCAATATCTTCAGGTGAACAGCTTCAAAGTTCTTCATCTTCCGAAAGTAACCTATACAATGGCAAAAGATCCTCTTATATTTCATACATTGAAAATTTGTCTAGTCAATCGCTTCCAAAAAAACTCGATATTGACACGACAGTAATACCCAGACCTCCGGTTCTCATAGTACCTCCGTTAATATCGCGAGCACCAGCAAAAGACCCCGAGCCATTCGTCTTCGAGAATTTCGAAGGAGTGCACTACGACTCTGAATCACTGTATAGGACTTGTTCAAGGTCCGTTGAAGATGGGCACACGTCTACTAGTTCCGATAGCTTGGGAATCGAACCTACGTTCAGCAAAGACTTTGGTGATTCTCGAACTTATCAGGTTTCAATGGGGCAAGATAATACTCGAACTGCAGCACTCACTTACGACAACGACTGCACTGTTAAAGGTCAATATGGAGAAACCGACTCTGAAAACGACACTGAATTAAGCGTATCTCTAAGCCAACAATTTGTATCAGAGTTCAATTTCGATAGTACAGCAAACCTGAGCCAGCATGTCCAACGTAATAAACCTATTGCTGCAGTTTCTCTTGCAAAAACGTTATTTTCGAAACTCAAATTTGGTAAAGTTAGTGCTGGAGAATCTTCAGAGGCTTACGCAGCCAGTACCAGTGGATATTTTGCAGGCGAAGAAGGGTTTAGCAGCAGTTCTGAAAACGTTACAGACATATCCGAGAGACGCTATGCGCCTCACACTGATGAAAATTATATTCATAACTCACATGTATCAAATTCTCGCGCTCCTAGTAGTTCGAAATCAAGACCCCAATCAGAAGCTGGCCTTAACGAGACTTATTATACAGCTCGCGATATCGATGATGAAGGTACACAAGAGATAAGTCGGGAAAACTGCACTGAACTGAATGAAACTGTGGAGTATGATGAAAATCACGATGCCATTTCGTTCGTCACAGAGTCTGACAAAGGATTTGTGCGCCCTGGAGACGACAACGGCTTCTCTTGCAACCTTTCAATTTTCTCGACTGATCAAAGCAACATTCTCGAAACATCTGGTGGTATACAAGTCCCATCCATTTATAATTTTAACGACGATTTTCAAGATCAAGATGTAAGACCGTTACCAAAACCGATTCATCAACGAAACATATCGACTCATTTCTCGACCGGTGACACTCTTCCTAACATTCGCAGTAGCGCCATAACTGTACCTTCAGCCGCCGGTACTTTTATAGCGCCCACATATAGAGAAAAGCATATACATCCGCCAAAGGTCGTAAATGAGTCCACAGGCGAAGAAACCAGCATATACCCCGCACCAATTCCTGTCAACTTAATGCTGCCACCTTTGCTTTCAAACCGAAACATTGCAAAAGCTAAGAAAGGTAGGCCTATAGGAAACAACCCCAAAAAATCTGGCACACACCCTACTCCGCCTACATGGAATGTTGAAGGTGCTGGTATGAGCGAGTATTACGGAATGGTTTCTAGGTCTTCGATCAATCTAAGCACTACTTCATCTCTTTCTGTGTCCTCCAGCACTAGAAACCTCAGGAAGATCTCTACGCCTACAGATTTTGTTTCTTGTAAGTCAAGAAGCAGCAAAAGTCTATCAGGAGGCGAACCGTCTTGGAAATCGGATAATTCATGTATAACGGACCCTGAAAACGTGTCCATTGATATGGAGTCTTTAAAAGAAGACAGTCGTAGTATTAAAACTTCCAGCAGCTCGAAATACTCTTCAAGAAGTTTTCATTCTAGCAGAAGTGGTGATGAGTTAACAGTGCCCAGTTCGGAAAAAGTTGTTGAGAATAAATCAGCGGGTGATGATGAATCGGAAACTAGCGATAGTAGAATAACCGGCGTTAAGAATTCGGTAAAGCAGAATAGTTTGGAAGACAGATCTAGAGACGATTCGACTGAAGAAGCTAAAGTTGACAATCAATTTAGCCGCCAGAAACTAGGACAACATGACGACTCAAATGGGATTGAAGAGAGATGTGAACTGTTGGAGGCCGAAAGCATTTCTTTTGATACGGCTCTTTCAGAGCCACACAATTCTAATTTCGATTCTGTTTCTGCCAGAGAAAGCGCCTGTTTTGTTACCAATCAGCCAAAAGATCAAGAAAATAATGGCGAATTAGGATCAATCAATTCTAACGGTAGCCAACATTCAACTATATCAGACAACTTCCAGTTAGAACAATCGTCCCCTCAGACTGAATATGAATTTTCGCTTGAAGGAAAAGAAGGTGTACTAAAGGACAATAGTTGGATTCCTCGCCAAACGTTAGTTGAGTTACAGTACAGCGACCCTTTTGCTGCCGAAAATTTCTTTTGCTACGACGATTTTTCAGAGACTGATGATGAAGCCAAAAGCAATGCCGCAACTGTCGAGAGTGATGAAGAATACCAAGATCTCTACTGGGATGAGCAGGAGGGAGTGGGAGAAAATGTACTAGTGCAAAATGCTATGATTGACGACCGTGCTTTTACGTCTTTTGACCCACATAAACCGGTTACAGATCGTGGTCTCTTAGGTGGTAGTATCTCTTATAGTAGCGCCCTAGTACCTGCTGTTGGAATCCAGCCTATGTCATTGATCGAAGAACTGGAGGCTCGAAAACTAGATAGAAGAAACCGTGTTCAAGTATTGTTCGATATGACTGGAAAAGCCATTGCTACCGATGCCGCTGCAGAATCTCCCATGACCAATCAGCTTTTGAGACCTTACCATTCAGGACATCCCCTAGATGCTCGTCATGTTAAGACACTGCTTGAACTTCAAAACGAAGCGACAATTTTTTACGAGGGGCAAAAAACGCTGTTTGATCATGTCCAGATATATACTGAACGAAACAGGTTGTTAAAATTGGGCCTCAGTACTCAGCAAGCAGAAGATAGTGTGTTGAATGCTATTAATCAAGAAAGAGCAGGTGCTGATGACTCGAACGAGTCTTTGAGTGCTAGGCGGTATAAGCTGAGACAAAAGAAGAAACTTGCCGAAGACTTAATGGAAGATTCCAATCCTGATGAAACTTTGGCACAAAGAAGGGCGAGGTTAAGAAAGAAAAAGTCCATTGTTAATAGTGAAGATGGTAGAAGCAGCTCAGCCAGCTCAAATGCAATTGACGACACAATGGAATCTGCATCTGCAAAACTGCTGAAAGCTTAAGTGATGGTAATGTAAATGTTGTAACGCGTTTGACGATATAGATATTTTATGTTTTGTTTCCTGCTACTTGTATTTAATTGTTTGACATATTTTACCTTATAAAGCATACTTTATTAAACGATTTAACTCAGTTATTCCAACAATGTTTGTATTCTATTACTACAAGATAAAAAACCAATAATACCGATACAATCCCCATGTGTATATAAAACTAGATAACATTGCAGTTTTGTTATTGGAATTTACCCTGGTATTGAAATCGAAAACAACAAATTGTTATTACATTAGGACATGGGAAGATTCAAATATATAAAAACATTTTCTTTTTACACTATTATATTATACTACTGAGCTTCAAAATTGTAAAATATCTACATTCTATGCTACACATTATATAGACTGGTGTACTGTATAATCGATGTAATATGGCATAACCACTGATTTAATCGTGTCACAACCGCAATTTCTGGCTCAGGTGTTGTATTTTAGGAAACCCTGCATTTCTTTACACTACCAGTTAATAATATTCAAAAATCTTAAAAAGGCTTAAAATAATACTGAACCTATTATTGATATTAGCCATTTCTAAAAGATGTTGTAAGATTCAAGAAATAATTGACTGGCTTGCATTTATTTGTTATTTCAAACCTGGTTACAGCTTTATTGTTCGCCTAGAGTAACAATTCATACCTTTGCAATACGGCATGTCCGTGTTATAGTTTTTCTTATCCTGCAAATCAATAAGATAGATCTTTTGAATTACTGGCGAGATACTTCCAGGGAAGAGAATGTAAACTTTCGGTTATTACCATTGTCTTGGTTTGACAGTTTCAAAACAATATTTTTCTATTGTGATACCCTACAGTGTCTCTTAAATAAACTGAACGCGCCTGCTTTGTTACCAAACGTGTTGAAAAAGAAAAGTTTAGTTGAGATTCAATACTGGAAAGAAGTTTACTCATGACCATCTCTTCAATTTTTTATTATCGGAAAAACCAATATCTTGGAAATATCAAATATACCGGTGTGTAACATAACCAACGGTACAATCAGATTACAATTAGGTGTAATTGAAAAAAAGAGTCTTATTCAAATTGTAATTTTGAGCTATAAGAGCTATGATATAACAGTTTTATAGAAATAGATAGGGCGATAAACTGTTCATGAATAACTAACAACTGACTGAAATATTCATATTTTTGGTTGTCGTTTCAAACTTTGGCATCTCATTGTAACGTTTTATTTTTCCAAATCAATAAGTCAACTCCGTTGAAGTGTATTCAACTTCATGATTGTCGTGCTGTATCCATAAAGGCGTATTATTAAGATTTCATACTATGAAAATATTGTAGAGATATCAATATCACAGCATACCATAATGACATTAATTGATGAAGGTTTTCTTGCAAAGCAGAATTCAATATAGAAAAATATACTTGTTATCTTGTAAAACTAAGCCTTTTCTAACAAAGTCGCCTCTTCATTTTCAATCTTAGTTTTCCAGACAGTAACAATAAATTCTTGGATCAATTGTTTTCTTTTGAAAAAAGGCATATTATATTTTAGTTTTACTTATTCAAGTTGGAACCCGCATTTAATTGGAGGAAAAGAGTCAGGCAAATGATTGTTACCCAAGAATTTTACAGTTTCTGATCGTAGTAATCCAGATTTTTGTAATATTAAAGTGAAATACCAAATTTATGTATTTGCATTTCAATAACTTGTGATTGAAAGACCCGGTGATGTTAGGTACGTGCAGGCTACAGATCCATCGGATCTTGCACCGCGAGTTGATACGCAGCACCGATTAAAGTTGAAAAGTACAAACTGCTTGACAGACAATTCCTTCTGCCAATTTCAAGTTTGGATACTGGATATACACAGCGAAGGTTTAATCTACAAAAACCCTATCATGTGCAATTGGAATTCAAGTGGCTAGAGTAGAATTTCATTGCAACATGTTTCCTGAAGTTGTGAATATATCTCCAATTAATGGAGAGTTTTGCAAACTTTAATCACAAACTACCCAAAACCATCATGATACTTATATTAGCTTTCGTTGCTGTCAACACGACGGGAGTTGGCAGTTGACTACTTACATCAACTTCTGAACTTGTTGAAATTTTTTTTTCTTTATTGAAATCATGACATTATTCAAAAGACGCGAGTAAACGTTATAGGTACTGGAAAAAAGTTAAGCATGTTACTTGAAAGGTTGAAAATAAAAATCAAATAAACGAAAAAGCTGCCTTCAAATTAAACTCTGATTGCAGTTTATCGATTTTTACAAGAATATGCCTGAATGATATAATGAGTCGAGTCCTGTCATAAACTATATATAAGCTATCGTTTGAACCTCTCGAGTCCTTTATTTTTCCAAAGTATCAAGTTTACTAAGATACCACATTTACAATATCATGGCTATCAAATTCTGGGGCTCCTCACGTCTACGATCACTAGCATCCACTAATCTGCTAGTTCTTGCAATCAGGCTTGTCCAAGTTTTCTTTGGAGGTGTGGTTCTTGGAATTATGGCTAATTACATTGACATTCAACGCAAGCAAGGTGATAATGCATCATCCCCTTATGTGTTTTCATTAGTTGTGGCAATTACTGCTGTTGGAACTCAACTCATCTACTGTTTCAATTACCACAACCGGTTATTTTTCATCTGGGACTTATGCATTGGAATTGGGTTTCTTTTGTCCATGTTCTGGTTCCTCAACGTTGCTAATCCTTATTTGTCTTGTGGATGGAATAGTTTTAATCCCTTTGGATCGGATAGATGTTCGCAAACTAGGTCTGTTTTCATTATGCAAATCATCTTGGCTATTTTATGGTTCTTAACATCTGCAATTCAGGCGTACGATGTTTGGAGAGCTAAAAGATCTGTATCCGGGCGTGTGGAAGAAGCGATCAAAGAAGTGGTATAAGCAATTAATTTACACACAAGTTAAAGTCAAATACTGGCACATCATAATTAGCGTATCTGTTGCACAAAGATGCTATCCAAATGCAATGATATTTATTAGAGACTACTGAAGTGTGATAATAATTAATCAACGCTACCGAACTGTGATGACGGCAATCACTAAAAAATAACGCCTTTAAATTCTCCTCTATTTACTGAGGCAATAAATTGATATATAAATAATCTAATATATGGTCAAGAATTTGAATTGGTAGAATCTTCAGTAGGTGTGGAATCGAGAAGAACTGGCTTGAGTACTTGATCGTCAAATTCCCTAAACCATCTCGCAGGATCTTCCGTGGTTTTACTTATCAGGTTAGTGAGAGAGCTCATACCACTCTCGTTAGAGTTAGGATGGCTTCCAGAATTTATGGGGTTACTTGATGATGCCATAGGCGGGAGATCTGACACATCTGACTCCGCATCAGAACCAGCCAAATCAGTGGTCGAATCAGCATATACATTGTTAGAATCGCGCATCCTTGTTTTACCATATGACGACATATGTCTGTGCCCTAATGATGATTCAAGGTCAAACTCGTCATCGCTTCCGGGCTCCGCTTGGACTCCTGTTCTAATTCCTAAAATCTCCAGCATTCGAGCAGTTGTTCCACCAAACACAATCACTGTCAGTACCACAACAACAAGGACTGTTGCTTTCAATGAATTAGCGTGTTCACCGGTCAATCCAGCGGCCAACGCAACACCAACAGCACCTCTCAATCCTGCCCAAAACAGCATCATCTGATAAGGAGGTGGTATCTCTTCCTGAATTCTTCCTCCTGAAGTTTTAAAGTGCGCATAATTCAGTAGCCTAGACAGCGGAAATACTGCTGCATATCTAGACACACAAATTCCTACAGCCGTAACAATAATCAACATAGGCTTGAAAATAAGTTCGACCTCAGTAAAAAGTGACAACCCCAAGTAGATAAAAATGAAATTTTCCGACAACTGTGCCAAGAGCTGGAATATGAATTTCACAGCAATTTGTGTGCGTCGTGACATGTTGTAATAAGCGTAGTGCTTGAGAGTGATCCCGCAAAATAGTAATGAAACTATACCAGACATATGGCACCCATTTGAAAAGAAATATGACGAGTATGCAAAAAGAAGGACTAAACAAGATTCGATTTGAGGATACCTTCTTATGTGTGAATGCTTGAGGATCAGGGCTGTCATTATACCCACGATTGTTCCGATAAGTAATGAGATTGTGAAAGTCATCAAAAACATGCCTATACCTTTGAAAAAACTGGTTATCCTCAAATTTTCACCCGTAAACTTCTGTGCTGTTTCAAAAATAACAATACAAATTGCATCGTTCAGAAGAGACTCTCCAAATATAATAGTATATAGTTTTGGGTCGACTTTGTAGGCGTTAAAGATTGATAAAATCGTAACTGGGTCGGTGGCCGAAAGAGCTGCGCCTACACTGATAGCATCTAAGAACGAAATATTGATTCCCTCTAATCCAATTGCAGTCCATAAAAACAAGATAAACCCTAAGATTATTGCGGCCATGAATGTTCCAAGAAAAGCGAATGTGAGAATTGTCGCCAGGTTCCTAAAAAAGTTCGCCTGGTGTAGCTCGTACCCAGAATTTAAAATGATGGGCGGTAGCAATAAATTGAAAAAATATGAATAGCTGAAAGACACATGTTCTTGAATGAAATGCCCTGGCGATATTCGAATTATAAGTCCGACAAGCATACCGGCAAAAATTGCTATAACCGTTTCATGAACTGCTTGAATTTTTTTCTTCTGTAAATAGTAACTTGTCCACAACGAACCTATCAACAACAAAATGAGAATGAAGATTGCCCACGAAGTAAAGATTTCTTCCGTCGCAGGATCGCTAACTTCGTCGTCTGGAACATCTGGATCAGCGTCTGTGCTATCCCGAACTCCTATTGTGAAGGTTAGACAAATGTTGTTAAATCATTTCTCTGCAAACATACTTAGAACTGAGCCTAATAACTGAAAGGCGTGTTCACTTATGCCCATTGTAAGTGGTCCTTTTGGCTGAAGTAGCTAAAATTTCCGAGATATGAAAGTATCTGGCTTTTTCAACTGCAAAATCTGGCCTCTAGAATATGATAGAGAGTGTTGAAAAAATGTGAAACGTAGCAATTGCTTAGTGAGAGAAATTATAATCAACCGAGTATTTCAGTTTTATGAGGGACAAATGGGAACAAGTTTAATACATAAAGAACACTGTGCTGAAGTTATAAAGATCAACTGAATGAGAAGAGTTGAGCTTGCAGGTTCGTATAAAGAGTAAATGGATGATTGCCAAAGAACTGAGCGAGATTGTTTTTGAATTTTAATAGTAAAACCTTGCGACTGTGTGAGTTGGGGAAGAACACTGAGAGCTATTTCACAGGTTACGACTCTTATCAGTATTTGCTACAGTACTTCGACAGCACTATCTATCTTGCTAACTGCTATTTAGTAAGTAATAAAGTCCATGTACAAAAAATATCGACTGTAGAATATTTGAAGCATAAAGCTGATTATACTGCTGCGCCCAAGAAGTCTCATAATTTTACAATTAACGCCCTACACCAAAAACCTCTTTTTAATTAGATTATGTATTTGAAAAATTGCCTTGTTGACGCAGTAATATGATCTTCACAATTGTAAAATGCTATATTTACTGTATGTGTTTGGCATCCGGTATATCCGCCTTTATTCATTAAGACAACCTGGATGTGCGCAGACATACTACGAAAATACGGTGCTATGAGGTTTTCGTCAGTTTCGTTCCAGACGATTTGCAAAATCTCTCTCGTTCCTTCCGTAGTTCGTGTTTCCGAAAACCTACGATGAACTTGTCTTTTCATGAATGCCTATATGTGCTCAATCAAGTTTAGATCCGGACTTTGAGGAATCCATTTCAAATGTGGATTTATGTCTTTTAACCATGCCATCACCTTATAGGATTTATGAATTGGCACGTTATCCTGCTGTAAAACCGTTTCCTGGTTAGACTTCTGACATTCTGAAATCACTGGAAGTGAGAGGGATTTAAGGACTTGCAGATATTCGGGGCTTTTCATGCCCAATTTACGTTTTTGACCGGGTACTTTGACCGGTTCGTGGAAGTGAGGACCTGTTCGGCCGTACCGTGAATTCCACCCCATGCCATAACAGATTTTCAACCTGATGCAAATGTAGAGACGATATTGTGTGCAAAAAGTTCTCCACAACGTTGACGAGTATGTTGGCGCCCAAATGGAAGTCCGATTAAGAATGAACTTTCGTCGGAGAGAATAACATTTTTCCAGTCATTTTCAATCCAGTTTCTAACGCTTTGAGCAAAAGCTTATCACTTTCTTTTGTTAGCTATAGATAGACAAGGCTTTCTTCTTTTGCAATGAGTAAAAATTCCATGACGGTTCAAAATCCGGGTGACGGTTTGTCTTGATATTGGAATGCTATTGATTTCGGCCCGGCCAAGAGCTTCAAGTGGTTCATCTGGGTGCTCTCGTGCGTAACGCGCCAGGTGAAGTTCGCCACGTTCAGAGATCTTTTGAGGCCTTCCACGGGTCTCAGTTGGGCGCAAATTCCCCTCTGTAAAATTGCTTCTGGAGCCTTTTAGGTGTCGTGAAACTGTACCCTGCGAACAACCCACGAAATAAGCTATACGAGCTTGCGACATTCCCTCATCCCCCAGCCGCTTAATGGCAGCAATTTTTTCTGGTGTTTGGTGTTTAAAGGGCATAGAGTCCAACTATCAAAAGACAGAGTCAATTGATTTATTTTAGAAATTGATACGAAAGATGGAAAAAAGAAGAAGTTCCTACGTTCAAAAATAGACTATTATTTTCATGCAATATTTTTGGGCGCAGCGTTATTATTTATGTCGTAAATACTAAATAGGGTGCTGTGAAAAAAGATTTTGATAATTATGGTCGAAAGGTTCTGGCTTTAAACTATAAAATCACAAGCTTTTGGCCTCCTTGTGTAGTCTAATTTTTTTGGCAATTTGACTTGTTATAACTAGCTAGATTATGTTCAATGGCTTTAGCTACCAAGGACTGCAATATTGTCAATATTAGTATATATAATACATACATAATATATAGTTGGATAATTCGTATACCAGGATATGTTTTTTTTGTAATTTTGCAGAAGAAACAGCAAAAGCTTTCAAGGACCAGTTGATTCGATATGGGTAAAAGCCGAGCAGCCTTGTACAGTGTGTAGTACGTACCCTTACCCGAGGTGAAAAGATGATCGACCCCATCTTTTCAAACCTAAAACTGCTTTCGAAATCAGATGCACAATCATAACTCAAGCAAGTATTTATTATCGTAATGTCAGTCAGCGGTCCTAGGACGAAACCGTGGGAAGTTGCTGCTGGTACATCTGCAGCATCAGCAGGTGTTGTTGCACAAATACCATCTTCAACGACAACGGGAACTGAAATTGGTACTACTACTACAACTGAATCAATAGGAAATGAACTAGCTCCTATACCCGACCGTTCCTCGTACTCAGATTTGAATGCATCCCCTTATTCTGGGGGCATTAACAGCTACAGTGGATATGGGAGCTACGGAATGAGTGGATATGGCGGTGGTACAGGTTATGGATCGTATGGTGGCTCCTACGGTGGTTACGGGGGCATCGGTAGTTATGGCGGGATAGGAGGAATGGGCGGAATGGGAGGCTACGGGTCATATGGGTCGCCATATTCTATGTATGGCTCTGGAATGTATGGTATGAATAACCAGGGAAGTTTAGAAGCTGGTACTCAAGAAACATTTCAACTCCTAGAATCGATCATAGGTGCCTTCACGGGATTCTCACAAATGCTTGAATCAACATATATGGCATCGCACTCATCATTTTTTGCAATGATGTCCGTGGCAGAACAATTAACGAATTTGAAAAATACACTGGGAAATATGTTGGGAATTTATGCGCTAATGAGGTTTATGAGAAAATTTATGGCTAAATTAAAGGGTGAAGATTATGAGGATGATGACAATGAAAAAGAGGGGGAAGACAAGGAGTCGGATTTCAATACAGAAAACGAACAAAATGCGTCGAGCACCATGAATGAGGAGAATAAAAAAACTGTTGCTAAGAAGCGGAAGCCATTAGGTCCACGACCAAACTATAGGCCACTTTTGATCTTCATGACGGTGATCGTAGGGATTCCACTCATTCTACGAAAAATTCTACGATCCATTTCACAACAAAATCAGGAATATGATGCTCGGGTTCGTCAATACCAAATGCAATATCATCATTACAATGACAATTCTCAGGAACCTGTGATCGAGTTCTGTTCAGCAATATACGACTTCGTTCCTGAGAATCCCCAAGTCGAATTGGAACTCCACAAAAACGATCTAGTGGCTATCATAGCCAAAACAGACCCATCTGGTCAACCTTCACAGTGGTGGAAAGCTAGAGCCCGCGATGGTAGAACAGGATACATTCCCTCAAATTACGTTCAGGTTGTTCCTCAAAAGCCCCAAGTTGCGCAAGCTCAACCATTCAGTATAGAAGAGTTTCAACGAATGAATGCAATGACCTAGGTTGATTGAATCGAAGACCATACTTGTAGAATTTCATGATTTATGTCACCATATAAAAAGTATCCATAGTACTTTGTCTATAATATTACTTTTTCACTCTGAAGCTCCCCACTGTTCTGAAATTTTCAGGTTGGAGCATGTGTTGTTTATTTTAAATTATTTTTATTTTTCATACACACAGCTGTGTTTTTATTTTTACTTTTAGTAATTTTTCCCTGAATTCCCTGCAATATCGAAATATTCCAACCTTTTTTTTTCTTCTAGTCCGTCGTTACGTCGCTCAATTTAGCAAATTTCAGTTCTTTCATTTCGTCTAGTTGCCATTTCCATCTCATCATGAATTAATAACATGGGTACACGATCATCCTCTCCTTCTAAATCATATCCAGTGCTTTTTGGGTCACCGTGGAAATTGCGCACTTTAGTAGTTTTATCCATCATCTTCAGAACCCATTTTGCGCTGTCGCCAAGTTACATTCATCCCGATGAACACTTCCAAGGTCCCGAATCACTCGCCGATGTAGTTTTGGGATTTGCTACAAAAAAAGCTTGGGAGTTCACAACAGATGCACCTGCGAGGTCCTACTTTGTGGCATGGGTTGTCTATGGCATACCAATGGCTTTCATAGAGGTTGTTTTTGGTGCAAAAAACGTTAAACCAGAGGTTGTACTATACTCTTTACGACTGTTGTTTAGTCTTGGAACATGGGTTCTTTCGGATATGGCGATTGACAGGCTAACGACCTCTAAAAATCATAAAGTTGCAGCTCTCTTTTTCTACTCAACGTCCTATGTGAGCTGGACTTATCAATCGCACACGTTTTCCAATTCTGTTGAAACTGTCGTGCTTCTTTGGTGTCTGCTTATTATTCACGAATTCAAAATCAAAAAAACATACCTTTTAGCTCGCTTGACTGATGCTTTACTCTTAGGCAGTTTGATTGCTTTTGGAGTATTCAATCGTGTTACGTTTCCCTCGTTTTTGCTTTTGCCTGGGCTTTCTTTGGTTCCGTGGCTACTGAGACACCCTATGTCTCTAATTACGTTGGTAGCTGGATTTATTTTCGTCTCGGCTCTTGCCATATACGTCGACACAATCTGCTTTTCGATCGCAGATCGACCAGATGTAGACACCATTTATCAACTAGTAGACAACGCAACTCATTTCGCCAGGGAAACTCCGGTGGTAATCGCACCTGTGAACAACTTGTTGTACAATCTGAACTCTTCAAACTTAGCTCTTCATGGTATTCATTCTAAATTCCAGCACCTTTTTGTTAACCTGCCGCAATTATTAGGTCCTGCACTGATTTTGATGTTTTCTTCAAAATATCTCACATCAATTGCATCTCAAGCAGCCATATCTGGTTTAGCAGCTTTATCACTGGTCCCCCATCAAGAGGTAAGATTTTTGTTGCCAATAATTCCTTTGGTTTGTTGTTGTCTCAATGTAGATATAATCCCAAAGACCAAACTGCTGCACAGGCTATTTTTCACGGTGTGGTTTATATTTAATGTATTGATGGGAATACTCATGGGTTCGCTGCATCAAGGAGGAATCATTCCAGCTCAAATACATATTTCTTCGATGGTCGAAAAAATCCCTCAATCACATTCTGTCTTTATCTGGTGGAAAACATACTCTCCCCCGATCTGGGTTCTAGGAAAGCCTGTAGGCACAGTTCAAGCCGTTGATCCTATTGAAACCATTCCTGGAGGGGGTAGCAACATTGATAGGTACCAGCCTGTATTGGACTACCTTGACACCATTGAACAAGGCAAACACATTGGTGAAGGAAATGCAACTTTGACGGTAGTTGATTTAATGGGGGCATCGACACCCATTTTAGTTGATGTCATAAAAAGATTCCAAACATTGGAAGGCTTACGAAATGACACGGCTGTTTACTTGGTAGCACCAGAATCTGCATATGTGAGGAACGAGAAGCTAATGAATATCACAAATAGTGATCGTATTTACAGCTACACAGGTCATTTATATTTAGACGATATTGATATAACAGACCTGAGGAGCTTGAAACTGGGCCTCTCCATCTGGAAACTGTGAGAATATATTCTAAAAAATTGGTATAATACGTCCCCAAATATACACATAATAGATAATATGTAACCGCCATCCTATTAATTGTAATAGCTAAAGGCCTTAGCATTCAATATGCAAAAGAAGTGGTGGTATGTGCAGTTATCAAACAGTTAAACCTCTCACTCATATCCACATTGCTATTTATACAGGTATCTATCGCAATGCTTTTATCTTTCTCTATATTACAATTTAATTATTTACATCATGTGCATACGCTCAGATATTTATATATACATCGGAAACCAACTAGGAAGCAATTACAGAAACTCCAGCGCCATTGGGAAGGACGATCAATTTCTTCAGGCTCTTTCCCTTCAACCACTTTTCCGAGTTTGGCGATTCCATCACTAGTTTAGTAAGCTCTTCCTCGCTAGTGTCAAACCCATCTACACTCTCGAGGACAAATCTTCGTTTACCGTTAATGATGACCGGCAATTTGGAAGTCTCGGCCGGCAATTCTTCGATCTTGGGCCAATCTGACGCAAAGATTGAAGTCCATGGACGATTCATGCTTCGTTGTAAAAGTTCCCAGCATTCTTCTGCTGTAGCTGGTGTAACAGGTGAAATCATGCGAAGTAACACGCTAAGGGAATAGTAGCAAACTGGCAACGATGCTTTATCAAGGCTAGAGACAAGGGTATTGGTGATCTTCATGTAATCAGATATGACGGTGTTGAGTGTCAAATCTTTTTCAAAGGCATCAGTGACACGCTTCAAAATCTTTTGAGTTTCAATCCATAGAGTTTTATCTTGGCCGGTGAGATCATTGACATTTGTTATCTCAGTTACTTTTCCATCCACTTTGTCGAGTTCGTTGCTGACTTTCTCGGTGCTCGATTTAACTTTATCTAGCCATCTTTTTATGCCTTTGATTTTCATTTCGTCCCAATTTAGCACTTCAGTGACCGGGGCCTGAAACAATATGTGAGCTCTAGTAGCATCTGCACCATGTGTGACTATGCAATCTTCTGGGCTAGCGCCATTAAATTTCGATTTAGACATTTTTTCATATGTAATGAGTACATCTTTGCCAGTCTTCAAAACTTTGGGATTGAGCTTGTCAGAAAAGTCTATTTCGTTAGGCTTCAGGAACCTTCCTGTATCGGGGTCGTTGAAAGTTTTACCATGGACCATTCCTTGAGTGACTAGTCTGCGAATAGGTTCTCCATTCAAATCGCCGCCGGACCAGTTTTTGTTAGTCTGGAGAAATTTACCAACGAATCTGGAGTACAGTAAATGCAAGATTGCATGCTCAATTCCACCGATATACATATCAACTGGCATAAGCTCTGATGCCTTATTGTAGTCAAAAATTTCTTTCTCGTTTTTGGGATCGGTGTACCTAAAGAAATACCAAGACGAGTCCATAAAAGTATCCATAGTATCGGTCTCACGTTTGGCTGCTTCGCCGCAGCTGGGGCATGTAGTGTTGGTGAATTCATGGCTGTGGGCCAAGGGAGCACCTAGTCCCTTCGGCAGCAAGACTGGCAATTGATCATCAGGAACAGGTACAGTTCCACAGCTCTTACAGTGCACAATAGGAATCGGGGCACCCCAAAATCTTTGTCTCGAAATAAGCCAGTCTCTCAATCTCCATTGTGTGGCAACTCCGGCTCTATTTTCCTTACTTAGATATTCTATGATTTGCTTCCCTCCTTCTTTACTAGTAAGCCCCTTAAAGGCACCACAGTTTTCGTTTAAAGTGCCCTCTTTGCCGGTATATATTTCGTTACTATCAAAGCCTGGAGGCGGATTGATCACTGTCTTAATTGGTACATTGGGTTTATTTGCTTTCCAAAAGTCGAAATCTCGGGTATCGTGGCCAGGGCATCCCATTACTGTACCAGCACCATAATCCCCAATGACATAAGGAGCAACAAAAACAGGAATATCAAATGTATTAGGTGTCAACGGACTAGCGATGCGGAAATCAGGAATTTCAAACCCTTCTTTTGTGTCTTCAGGTAGCGCTTTTGCTCTGTCAATGAAGTTAGCTAATTCTGGATTATTTTGCGAATGCTCAAGTGCAATAGGATGATTAACCGAGATGGCGAGGTATTGTAACCCAAATAAGGTATCAGGTCTTGTTGTAAATGTCTCAATGGCAGTCCCGTTTTCTACAGGGAAAACTACTTTAGCTCCTTGAGATTTTCCGATCCAATTCTTTTGCATGGTTTTGACCTTTCTCGGCCACTGATCTAGTTTGTCGAGATCTTCAAGTAACGCGGATGCATACTCAGTGATCCCCAAAAACCACTGGTAAAGCATCTTTTTCTCAACCAAAGCACCTGATCTCCACGATTTCCCTTGCGCATCAACTTGTTCGTTGGCCAAAACAGTTTTTTCCACAGGGTCCCAATTAACTATTGACTCTTTTCGATAAGCCAATCCTTTCTCGTACATCATTAAAAACAACTTTTGCGTCCATTTGTAGTAGTCGGGGGAGCAGGAAACAAATTCTCTTTCCCAATCAAAATCTGCCATCATTGTCTTCATCTGTTCTTTCATGTTTGCAATATTTGAAAGTGTCCATTCCTCCGCATCAACACCTCTATCGATAGCTGCATTCTCAGCAGGAAGTCCAAAAGCATCCCACCCCATTGCATGAACAACATTTTTCCCTGACATACGCTTGTACCTAGCCACCACATCACTGATCGTGTACACTCTCAGATGTCCAATATGCAAGTTTCCGGAGGGATATGGAATCATTGACAAAACATAAAAAGGGTCGTCAGTTTTCTTAATCTGGTCCAATTTTGCATGGCGCGAAGGATGTTTTTCCCAGACCTTCAACCATTTTTTGTCAAGTTCGTGAATCGACAGAGGTTGTAGCGAGGCAGAAACTACAGGTGTGTTGGTGAATGATCTATAGTTTAGATGCGTATTTAGACATGTTTGAAGTGAATAAATTGTCCCGGGCCGTTTGAATGCCGGTAACACACGTCCCTTAACTCGTAACATTTTTTCAAACAAAAATGTTCTTGATGTTTTTGGGGAACGAATCAACTTTTCATGATCCACCTGGAATATTTTCAATAGATTTAGCAAGGTATATGTTCTAGATAAGAATGGCTATGTCACATTGTTTATTTTTCTATTGCAGTGTTCATCAATCTTGAGTATTAACTATACTGGCAAACTAGCAACGCTTTCGAAATTCGGACGTCAAGGCATGCAAAGATTGAGAAAATATCGTGTAATGTACGACAGTTGGAATAATAATGCGTCGCTATTTTATCATATAATCTCATGTATTATGTATAGCGTTGAAATAAATTACAGAAAAACAAACATTAACTGTTAGATTTACGAATGTAGTCGACTAGTTTTTCGGCCCGTACTTCACTATCAGATTTTGTCACAGCATTCAAAGCTTGCTGATACCGTGCCTGGATACCGGACTCACTTTCATCATTTATTTCACCATTTCTATCGCCAAAGTGGTATTCTCTTCCTCTACTCGAGGCCAAGAAATCAATATCCTCTTTTCTTCTTGACGTCAAATCATCTGGATAGTCATCAGGATCAACCTCATCTTCATCGTCGTCGCCTTCAACATCAGATATCGAGTCCGCTATAATCGGTTCTTTAGATTCGTCTTGCTTTTTGTTATCGTCTTTAATTCCCATATCTTTTAGTAAGCTGCTCAAGTTAGCAGCTTTTCTTTCCTTTTCTGCCTCCTCACGCTCTTTCATGATTCTTTCACGCTCCGCTTTGTAGTCTCTGTTGAACTCTTCAACTTTGTTGTCAACCGCATCTAAAAATTCGTCCATACCGCTTCCTGTAACTGCAGAGACTGAAACGACATCCAAATGATTGTAGAATTCTTCCAGCATTAGAGACATTGAGTTCATCAACGATCCCATGTAACCCGATGCATTCTCTCCCTCTCCGTTCAAGTCTTCGTCATTGTTTAGAGTGTGTTGGAACGCTTCAAAGTCTTGCATCCATTGTTTGGCGAATTCTGCATCTTTAACATCAGTCTTGTTGAACACAACAATCATAGGCAATTTCGTTTTATAAAGAATTGAGCAAGCGTACAGCATATTAGACATGAATGTAGTCGGAGAAGACGTTCTAGGCGTGTCTACAATGTAAGCAATCACTGTAGGAAAAGAAGATGCTAAAGCATCTGTAATAATGGAACCGGAAGCCGACCAGATGAAACACTCGATCTGACCTGGGGTATCCACTATGATGTGGTCAAGCTTTGGTGCTCGTTTTTCGACAATATTCAGCACTTGATCAATTTTTGTCGAAAACAAGTTCAAAGAGGTCATAATAGCACCATTAGGTCCTAGATTATATTCCTCCATAACTTTCTTATAATTTATCGAATCTCTGATATCGATATTAGTTCCAAATGGAACTTTGAGGACTGCAGGGTCGAGATTGATCACATAAGGTGGTTTTTTCTTTGAGTGCAGATGCGAGTTTAAGCGTTGCATGAACGTGGTCTTGCCAGACCCGGCCATACCGATGCAAATAACTGTAGCTGGAGTAGACATTGTTGGTTAGCTGTGGTACAAGGAAGAGTTTAATGTCCCAAAATAATTAATGTATTGTGTATTGGGAATAAATAAAAAAATTGCTGGAAGATTACAAATGTAGACTATTGATAACCTAACCCTATGATATGTCGGGACCGATAGTTCTAGATGGAACTTCATATATTAGTGAGCTACTGACTATAAGAAGACCACAAAAACAAGCGAGAGCACCTACTGTAACATCAATTTCGAAACTTTGGACATTGAAGAGTATTGTTACTGGTAAAGATAGTTGGTCACCTGCTATCCCGTATGTGAAATCTCACCAGGTCCGCAACATACAATTGAGAAACAAACCTAAACTTCGTGAAGTTCGCGAAAAAATATATTGTGTACAGAATTGGATTTGAACTACTTTCCTTGCCACTTTGCTGCACACCCCTCCATGAAAGAACAAGACTATGATCCTAATGACACCAAATCCTTTTCATTAGGCTACAGTAAGCGACCCTATATCAAATTTGTCAAAGCCTCTGATGATTTGCCATCACAACCAGAGCCAAACAACAAGTCTGTGTCAAATTTCTACCGAGACTTGGTTTCATCGCAACAGATTTCACAGCAAGTTAACGACGTGCTAATATGCGAAATATGCGAAATTCCTATTTATGACACTGAACGTCACCATCTCAACCCATCGCATCTTTCGGCTCTTGCCAATCCTCAGGCGTCTGTGTCTAGGCTACAGATAGATTTGGAGAGTACAGGGTATAAATATATGGCCAAGTACGGGTGGTCTCCGAAAGATTCTAAGGGTCTGGGTGTTCCAGGAAGAGAAGGGTCGAGATTGCCTGTTAAGGTTCAAAAGAAAAATGACAAGTACGGTGTAGGCTTGAAGAAGGAGGATATGAAAAAGAAGACAAAGCAAAAGGTCGTAGTCACAAATGCGAAGGAAGCAAAAAGATATGACGATGAAATGAAGCTGAAAAGAAAGAGAGTGTACCACGAACTCTATGGAGATCCTAAAGTAAATGAGTACTTTGGATACAATAAATAGTTAATGAAATGGTAAAGATTATTATTTTTAGCAAAGCAACTAGCCTTTCAGTAATTCTTCAATCTTAGCCTTCCATCTAGCTACTTCTGGGTGTTCTCCGGTAAACTTTTCATGCACAGTTTCATCACTTCCGTAATACTTCCCGCTGAACAGAACGTCTGGGCCCAATTCTTTCTTAGCCTGACTTTCCAGCTCTGTGAGTCCTAGTCCCTGTAACGTACCAAGAATCTGGCCGACTTCTATTCCTACCACAGATCCTTTTGGGTATCCTGAATCAAACCCTTCTTGAAGATGTTGTTCCTTGGAAACTGAAACGGCTTCTCGGTATCCGGCAGTGTGGTGCTCGCGACGAAGCTTGGGAATGTCAATGCCGCTGGGATCGTCGTCGCCCCAGATTTCATCAGATGCGAGACTCGGTGAACGGGGAGCTGGTGCTCCAGTAGAAGTGAACTCTTGTTCTTCAAAAGGTGCCGGCATTTTGCTCATTTATATGGGGCAAAGGTTGTTCTATGTTGTTGCAAGTTATGGTAATGAGCCGGAAATAAGATCGATGTAGAAAAAATGAAGGGTCTTTTGTAATAATCTTTAGGTAAATGTCGCAAAATTTCAAGTTCAAGTTGATTAAATTTGGGATATAAAAATCGATGTGGTAATTCATTCTACAGGATTATAATGCGTAGCCGTTTTACGTTGCAGATTAAACTATTCATTCAATAATTTACCAATGTACAAATTTAGCACACTTTTCATCATGTCTAATAGTTGATCTAACAACCCTTCAAGAAACAACAAGTAATATCTAAAACAGAGTCAAACTGGATCATGACGCAAGATCAACAAGAGCTAAAGTTTTTTGACTTTGTCAATACTGACTGGTCTTCACTAAAACTTCTTTCAAATGAGTCCGATATTTTAGAAGGTTTAGACAAGTTCCTTCGATGGAAAGCCGATCCTCAGACTCAAATACCGATGCTCGAGCTTGAATCAAGTTTGAATTATCTCGATATGACAGGCTCATTAGTCAAATCTCCTCAACCGATACTTGACAAGCTGGCCGAATCGTTGATTCCGATCGAAGGCGAATGGAGCTGGTACGACAACGAAATATCCTCACCGCGACCCGAAGAACTAGCATATAAGAAGGTTCTTTCAGTATTGATAGTTGTCTCTCTCAACTTTTTAAAAACTTTAGGACAAAGTGAAGGTCTGGAACTATCACCTATATATTTTTCGCTGTGCTGTTATACTGAATCAGGGTTTCCCTGGTCAACGGTTTCTCAAATACAAAATGCAGTAAAACGTCATTTACAATCATACGATACATCGACCCTCATAGATCCACTCAAATCACTATTTAAGCCGTCTTCTACGCATTCGTCAATTTCAGCTGCTGGTCGCAAACGTTTCACTCCGGCACCCGGTTCAGCTTCCTCGCCTTCCTACCGCACTGTATCAGCACCTCAATGGCGGACGCACCACCAACACGCCCTCGCCGTTCTCCAACATTATCTTTCCGCCGCCACATTGTCCCAAGTCCAATCCAATTGGGCATTTCTGATCCCATGTATCTTGAATATCTGCGATGACCACAATCCAGCCATAAAAGCCAAAGGTGCACAGTTAGTTTCTTTGCTGGTCGAGATATGCTCAAATGCCGGGTCAGAAGGGAAGGAGTCGTATCTGGTGAAAACTGGTGTACTGGAAGTGTTCTGGGAGGCACTTAAACCATCGCTATCGTTTCTACCGCCGACAACGCCGGTGGACATTTCAGTCAAGCTGTCAAAGGATACCTACGATGCGATGATGGGGCTCGCACGTTGCTCGAAAGACCGAATCAAAAAGCTAAATGAGTACTTGATGGATGGCCTTTTGAAAGGTGTTACTTATGTTCATACAAAGACAAAGTCGTTGATTCAGTTCATGGACATTGCAGCGGATTTGGTACTGAACCAACTGAAAAGTTATACAATACCTCACATGAAAGTTTTTGTGTCGCTAGTAGTTGGTACACTGAGTGATACATTAGTTGTTTTTTCTAATGAATTAGTATTGTCGACACTCTCATTAGCAAAGGCGGTGATTAGAACGTGCTGGCCAAGAATCCCGGTATACCGATACGATTTACTTAAAGCACTGGTGACCTTGTCTAAAAGACAAGAATCGTTGACCCCGGAAGCTGTTGATTCGGGGAAGGAAGTTTTTGTATTATTGAAGCAAGCCATTGAGTTGGACGTGGACAATAATTCTAGCCCGTCTGTTTTTCACGAAGAGATTAAAACCTTGACCGCCCAGTTTCCATCGTTCTCAATCTTTGTAGATCAGGCAACAAAATAATTTTTTGTTTATATATATTTATTATTTAATAATTCAGAATCATTTGTATATTAACGTTTTTTATTTTACCAATTCATTTCTATAATGCTCATTATAATTCTCCCAAGTAGTCTTCCTTGATGGTTCCTCTATAGAAAAAAAATGAAGTTAGTAACATGAAAAGGATGTGTCTTTGGACGGGACAGAACCAAAGATCAAGACTAGATAAACTTACATTGCAACCATTTGCCCAACATCTGCTCGAACACCGACAATCTTTAATCGAACCTTGCTTCCCTTTTTGATTGTTTGTTCATCCGACACGTACGCCGGAGGATTCGCTGCTGGGTTGTATGTCATATTGGGAGGAATCAACTATAATAAAAAGACTCGTTAGTAACGTCCAAAACTAAACATCTCATCAGAGTTATACTCTTCACCGATCCCAAAATCCATGAGTATCAATAATGCAAAAAACCAAAGAATCAAGCCTAACTTACATGTCCCGAGATAAACACCTTCAAAGGTCCAACATCGACAAAGATCCCATGATTACTAACCGTCGTAACAATTCCTTCAACCACCTCATTTTTAAAAGGCCTCCAAATAACGGCCCTGTACTTGACATCGAACTCAGCCGACCCGTCACCGGGGATGACGCGGCCCTTGCCAATATCGATATTCATACCGTCCATGACGCATATGATGTAGCCGAACTGCCCGGTGCACGTGCCTTCAACGTCCTGCAGCAGCTTGTTCCGCAGCATCTGCTCCATTCCGGCCCCGTGGTTCTTGGGCGGTAGCGTCAACTTGAGTGAGAGTTCTTTGAGGAAAAACATGCATGCACTGGTTTAGGAGAGTTGATTGTGTGGGAAATAAATAAATATAGAGAGAAGGGGGCTAGGCAATTGAAAAGAGAAGGTTGGTGGTGGTGGTGGCTCGATCAATTGTGTACTGAATCAAATGAGTGAAAGTGTTGTATGTATGATGTAGTATGAAGTATGGTACGGTGTATATTTGGGGTCGCGATGGTGGTGGGATATTTTTTTCCTATTTTATTCTACGCGCACACACAAACACAGCTGAAAATTGAAAAATTATGTAGCGGACTAACGTTGCAATTTTTCATATGGGTTAGGTCAACAACTTAACACTTAACTCGCTGACGGGCAATTTTTCATTGTATTGGTACTAAGTGCAAAGGCAAATTTAAGATCTCAGATCTGGATAATTGGGATGGGAGAAAAACGAAAAAGAATCAAAAAGTGCTATATTGACAGACGTAAGTAGGCAAAATTCTTGACAGAATACCTTGGTTCAAAGTAAAGAGTAAGAATAATAGAATATACATATTGGATCTTGATAAAGATCTTTTTTATGTTTTGTGTCTTTTTGGTAGAAGCTCATTTCTCGAAATGGAAAGAAAGAATATTAATTTTGTGAGTATTTCATTAAATTTTGGCCAACCAGATTTATACAATTATCTATATGTTTCTTTCACCGTTGCGACCGGTTTTGGTTGACAACTAGGTGGCCTACAGAGATGCTATTTCATACAGTAAACCAATCTATACAATGCATTTGAAAGGCTATAGTTGGCAGTTGTATAAACCTATCCGGCTATATCCTAGACACAGAACTATAAGCACAAGAACCATCTCTGCTGTGATATCGGGTTCTTTGTCATTTCACTGTACAAAACAGTCGATTTAGTTTCTAAAATAGCTTTATCTTTCACCCAAGCCAGCTCATATTTCAATTCATATAGAACACATTCAAAAGCATTCCGGGACAGGAGGCCATTCTTCTATAATATTTATCAACCCCAGACCACACATGGAAGAACAAAATGGCTGGGCCATGCGGTCCATGCATTCACGAGTGTATATTGTGTCAAACGAAAGTAAGTTCTTTATGAGAGACAATTAACAGGGTCCAAGACCCTCATAAGTGATTAAATTCTGGTCCCATTACGAAGGTAATCTAGACGCAGTTTTAGTTAGTTTCTTATCACTTGTTTTTTTTGTGTTAGCCTAGTATTGGGTGTTTGTTGTGTCATTTACTTTCGCCTTCATGGCTTGATTTGACCGGTGCATAATAGAAAAGGGGCGGCGTCAAGGTCGTTTGTTACTGCTTGTAATATTGAATAGCACAAGACAATATAAGCTAAAGGGAAGTTCACGAAAAGTGATTTTGGTATGGTACCGACCTCGTGTGTTAGGCTAACAGTCTAATCCAACAAAGCAGGTAACCATAAAGACACTTTAAAGAGCACCATTATAATATATTAATATTATCACTAAATCCCCATTCATGGGAGTAGCTACGAAATAAGATAACGAAGAACAAGATATTGGTAATGGTTTGAAATTAGAGGAGAGACTTAGGCAAGGCAAGAATACTTTGTTGTCATTGTTGTTTGTGTATTATGTAGAAATTATTGCGTTTTTAGGTGGTTTTCTTTGACGGCACGAGGAAAGAAACTAAAGCACCAAGATAGTGGAGAAGCTAAAGTGTAGTTGAAATAAAGATAGTAAACCCTGACTGGTTGAAAATTATTCACTTTTATGAAACTCCAATAAATTTCAGTACAACTGAATATTCTAAGAATACAAAAAAGATGAGACAGAAACGCCCTACTGTTATATATCACGGTATTATGTCAATTCCAATTCGTACTTTGGTCGCATAGACTGCTCAAAATCATGAAGACAAAAAAAAAGAAGTCAAATTGCATAAGGTTGAGCCCATAGACGGAGTTTTGGGTCTGTACTGCACATTAACCAGTTACGCGGGTGTATAAGCTAGGAACAGCACACGAAATAATGGCCATAATAAAGGCTGTTATAGTATAACTTATATATACTGGTTCTGAAGAAGAGTGCGGTGGTTGGAGTTGGCTAACTTCCTGTCGACTTTGTTGTTCAAGTTAGCCATTGACTTTAGTCCAAATCCACTATTTTATTGGCTATTTCACCCCGTATTTAAATAGAGCAAACAGGTTTAGTATAATTTTCTTAGTGTACAACTTTTTTTGGAGCTCACAATGTTGGGCTTTTATATTCGTACCGTACACAAACAACACTGCCAGCCTCCCAACCAAACCACCACCCAACGAAAATACAAAATACCGGCTATGTCCATTGCCCTAGTGTATACCAGACACAACCACGTACCAAGCAGACTAGCATCACACTAACAAAAACGCAAAAACTTATGTCACAAAGAAAGAAATAGTAAACGATATCAGGTAGCACCTCCACGCAAGTTATGGCTGGCATTCTGGACCTACCAGTCCAAATACTTTGAATAGAAGGCGTTATGGGAACTTAGTTCAGTGTGTGTCGCTTAGTTTGAGCCTATCGGATTGGTAGGTCTTGTTTTGTTACGATTTACTAAGTACGGGTGATGTTTTCAAGAAGGGAAAGTATTTAAATACATAGAGAAGCGAGAAATGTGGTTTCATGGTATCATGTTAGGTTAACAGCTGTGTTGGTGGGATTACTAATTTACCGTGTTTTTGACATTTCAATCACCGAGGGTTGTTCGGTAAACAGGTTTACTCCTTATAGGCTAGCAGCGTGATATTCCCGATTAAAGCAAATTTTCTAATGGTCAATCAATTGGCCAGATGTCGATATATGCGCATAGATGAAGAGCTTATGTATTAGAAGACTAAACGGAGAAAAACTTTTGGGGGACTCCAGTAGTGGATCAAGTTATATTGAGAGCCAATTATGAAATTTGCTAATAGACGAGGAAAAAAAGAGTATGAGTCAAATTGACGTGAAATGAAAGGTATACAACAACTACTGATAACCAATTAAAAAATATTGTTCAATGTGTTAGAGCACGATCAATAGCAAACATAATTGTCAATAGTCAAACCTTTGCATCTAGGTCGTTACCATTGTTGAATCTGATAATTATCTGTTTTTTCACGCAAGCTATGTACTACACTATGTCTACATACTACGGTGTACTAGCAAGTGTACAGTTTCATATAACACCATGCTGTTGTGAAAATAATATAGACGAGATACCAACATTTCGACGACCGGCAGTTTCTAGAACCAGAGATTTTAATCTTTTGGTTGATTATTTAAGATAAATTAACTTTGAGGGTGTATACTCGTAGATATAGTGATATATAAAAAGAAGGGTCCAATATGATAATCTCTGATAACAATGATTATTGTATGGATCAGGATAGAATAAAGGAGTATCAATAATATCCTAAATAACGTTCATGGAAAATAAACGATATTCAAATTGTTTTCTAAGCGTATTCAGATTCCTAATTATATTTAGCCATTGGACGATCGGTATTGATCAGAGGGCAAGTCATTCAACCTCTCATTTCTTTTCTCTCGTTCAAAAGGTCAACCCAACCTCAACTATATATACACCCTTTCTCCTGATTGCCAATGGTTCTAGAACCAGCAACTTTTATTCATACTAAACTAGCACTACGAGCAAGTTTCCCAGCACCAAAAGCTATCCTGACTGCCGCATCAGTCACTAGTTTTCCGAGTTGGAGATAAAGGACACATGGAGTGCACTGGTACTTTTGATTTACCAATATATAAAAAACTTTTTTTTCTTCTTCTTTTTCTTTTAGAAATAAATAATGAAAAATAAAAATAAATGAAATAAAATCTATATAGATAAACTAATAGAAAATAAAAAGAAGATTGGGTTTATAGCGCACTTGGCCCAGGTGGGTGCAAGCTTTTCGTGACCATCCTAGTCACTGTTTAGTAGTAAAGACCGGGGGAGTAAAAAAAAGAAGGGAGAGAGAATTAGGGGGGTAAAGAGAGAGAGGGATAAAAATATTGGTCAAAACGTTTGGACCCTTTTTTTCATTTTGTTATGCCCAAGACTAGGTCCAACTGGAACTTGTCTTGTCGAGAGGCTAATGTAATGTGCTAGCAAAAACCTGTTGAACCTCATTTTAGGGAGAGTCAATACCGGAAATGTAGTACTGTACTGTATGTATACAGCTTGTAATATATCGGATAGATAGATAGATTACAATAAAATACGATACAGTGACATCTGGGAAAATAACACTGGGTAAAGATGGAACAAATAAAAATAATTTATTCTGAATTGAATTGGTAAATTCAAAGAAGGATAATAGAAATTTGAATTTTTGCTCGGAAAAAATAAGAATAGTTTCTTTTACCATTCCAAATTTATTTTCAGTACTTACGCAATGCTCTATAATGATAATGCTACTTAATACAAATTGATCTAAAAACAACAATACATCAACCGACCCTCCAGAACAACAGCCTTATACACACAAACATGCAGATTCGCATTGTGTTCGGTGTTGTGCTCCAAGCTCAAGAGAACAGAACAGGTTAGAGGCTATTTTTACTTTCATTTTTTTGTCTATATGAATATTTTATCTCCTCCCTCCAGACTTCTATCCTGGAATAAGGCTTTCTTTTCAAAAAGCGGTCGAGAGTTGGGTTTTTGGGATATTAGCGTAGATATTCGCAAGTTGCCATCTACATTCTTACTTTATTTTTTTTCTTTTTTTTTTTTGTGTTGTTGGTGAAGAAGTGCAGTTCAGTTTGTTACTTTAAAAAACATTTTTTGTAAACATTTGTTGGTTCACCAAATATCATAAGGAAGTCAACTTGCACAGATTGTACAAGTTGTCATTGAATACAACTTCTCCTTTTTTTTTAAATATTTTTTTCTATTTTTATTCTTATTTTTCTATTTTTCCTCATGCACTTGAGCTAAACTTTTAGAACTACCAAATTGGGCAATAATTTGACTTGTTAGAGTGCTGCAGAAGGTGCATCATCATTATTCATGTACAAAAGCACCTTCCCGAGTGCTTTTTGAGTAGGGCTCTGGCTCTGGCTTTGGCTCCTCCAAATAACAAAACAAAAAAGCAAAAATAAATAAATAAATGAAAAGGGCACGGAATATATAACTTATATCGGATAGGTTTTAGATTGATTTGAACTTGTCTTCTTCTTTTATTGTTTTGGAGAGGAGGCAGTAGAGCAATTTGACGTAGACCCGTTTTCTTCTTGGGAAATATTTCCGTTAGTCTAAATAAATTAGTATTGTTGTGTTGGACCCTATTCCTTTGGTTGTCGCAGTAAGAACTAGTATAGCCTCTGTTTCTATCAGCTTTTTGATTATTGTTGACTTGAATTGACTTGACTTTTAGAGCATTGAAATTTCAGCTTGGAAACATGTGCCAAAGATAAAAAAGAGAGAAACTAAGCCTATCCTCTTTCATTTCCAAATCCCGAAATCTAAAGAACTCGTGTCGTACACAAAAATCGGTACCAACTTTACAAAATAAGACATTGAAAGAGCGGGATAAGGGACCCATTCGAATATTCAATATAGATTTACACTTCTATTTTTTTTTCCTTTTCTAAAGTTTTCCATTACTTATCACAATAATCCAAACCTTTACTATACATATCAGCACAAACATACTGATCCAATCACAATACTTGCTTCCTCTCCACCGTCCTTTTTTGGCATGTCCAATTTTGATCTTCGTTGATTATCTCTCGTTAACAAACAAACCTACCAGAGCAAGAAGATTAAGAAGAAGACACAAAAAAGATACTTGATCAAATGTAAGTGTAAATCTACGTGTACTTACGTATCATGTTTTTTCTTTAATCTAGTAATCTTGGTTAAAGTATGTATATAAATTTACAATACGGTGTATATTAAGTGTATACGGGAGGCATCAACAGAAGTTTAATGATATGATTGATTGATTGATTGATTGATTGATTAATTGATTGATTGATATTTAGAATAGTCAATTTCTTTATCTTTTTTCATACAGCACGCTCCCCCATCCCCTTTCTTCTTCTTCTTTCATATGCTGTACGTTGCCGGTTCCCTGATACGGAAGGTTTTCCAAAAAAATTGTTTTCTTTCAGAACTTTGATACGGTGATAAAATCAATAGCGAGCGGGAAGGCGGAGGATTTGGTTTTCCGTATGGTATATTGGAAAGTTCCTACCAATAGATAGAGATATGAGATGTAGTAATTACAACAGTACGTATAAATTTCTAATTTAAAAGTCTAATTTTGTTCGTGATGTGTACTTGTGTGTATATTCATAGTTATGGTTTGTTTTTGATTTTGATTTCAGCTTCGAAACGAATCAGAAATTGTCAATCTGTAGGTCGTTTTTACTTTTGTCCCGTTCAAGTTCAAGTTCGGGCAAGAATATTTTGCAACATTGAATTTTCATTCTGTAATAGATCACCCGAAACTAAAATATGCACTGAGTCCGTACGCACACCACACCCTAGCTTACTTAGCTCCTACTTATGATTTCTTTGTGTATATATATATATGGAGATATAGATGCACACCCAGCTAGCACTCACATTGATAATTGATGATATAACGTAGTGCATATATTCATACCAAGGCTTCAAACAAGGTGCAAATTAGCTTGTATGAATATGGCAGTAACTAGCTATCCGCCCACAAACTTTATACTCCAGTATATCTGGTACGTACCGTACAATCTGAGATATCATGTTGTTTCATAGCCCCCCATAGTCAATCCGCTCTACCAACTCCACAAACACAAACACAAACATGCTTAGTATACTAATATACTGCCTATTTCGACCATTTCCATGCTTCTTTCTGAAAGCTTAAATGCTGACGTACCGCAGTATCGCAAAGCAAAGAAGCAAAAAAAACGATACACTCGTTGATACATCCACTTGTATATATCGCCAAACCCAATAATAAGATATATATATATCCAGGCCAAGGCCATGGATAGGGGTCGGTTCGGTTCTCTGTCGGTTTTTTTGTTTTGTTTCGGGGGAACTGTTTTAACGACCACGCTTGTGAGAAATTGGGACGAAACTAGTGTGTTTTTTTTTTAGGAGGGCTCGGCATTTGTCAAGGTGGGTGGAGAGAAGAAGGAAATGGATTTGGTTTCGAGAGAAATAAACGGTAGGATTCGGTACGTACAGTATATCTACATTGTTAAGACTTAAATTTATTCCAGATATGGAAAATGACGGTACAAGTGTGAAAGGTCCTTTTTCATTGGTTTCTTCTTTCAAACTATAACCTGAATTGGCATTATCATTATTAACTTATATCAGATTCTGTGAATTTGGTATGGATACACTTGAATACACCCAAAGACAAACATAAACATTAATCATCTGAATATATATTATATAAATACGTTACAACACAAAACGATCTTTCGAGCACATCACCGTTAATCTGTTAAATCAAATGAAGAAAAAACAACGCATTCTAGAACAACACCCCGCCGCAAACACGCTTCTCCGATCGTCAACTTTACACCCAATTTCAGACACCTTTTTACCAAAACTTGAGCCTAACTTATATCATAAATATATTGGGATTATACCAAGACCAAGCCTGTTGCCCACTACTCTCTGTTTCAGCAATTTCATATAATTTATTTGCCTTCTCCATTTCCTATCAAAAGCAAACCAATATTAATAAGAACATCAATACAAACGAGCTGCCGTTTGTCAACACGTATTCTTGCTGTACCGACACACGCGCAAACTCTCCACGATCATTGATCCATGTTGTCACGGACAGAGATATGGTAAAGTGGATAGAGGTTTGGGGTGAGAGCTTGCTCTTGCTCTTTATTGGTAGTGGCTGAAGAAAAGTACTAAGGAATTTATTAGATGCCAGTTCTATATGTGCGTACGGCAAATGTGTGATATGTCCAAGCTTTTTCGTTGTATAGTATCACAATTTTCCGACTTTTTTAAAACTTATTACTTTTATTTTTTTTATTTCTCTTAAAGAAAAAATTCCCAAACTTTATTACTGACTTTATCCTGGGGGAAAGAAAATTAAAAATCCCTACCAACATTCAACTTTCAAAAATCTTGTATACAGTAAATTTACGTATTGTAAACTCTTTTCGTTTTATATATCTCCATATATTTCATTCCAGATCACACGCGCACAGAACACTTTAAACTCCCAGTTTACAAACTTTCCAAAGTTTTCTTTCTTCAAAGTAATGTGTACCGCAGCGCTATACAACATAGATACAAAATGTAAAAACCTACGTACAATTACAACAACAAACGTTATTTTTGTCGTTTCTGGTACCGTACGGGCTATAAGTGTGGGGTTTTTTTTCCACGTTGAGAAATGGTTTATTTTAACTCATTTAATAAAATTCAAAATCTTAACAAAAAAAAAGGTTTTAAAGTTTTTTTAAAGTTTTTTTGAACTTTGGAGTTAGAGTTGATGACAGTTGGTGGGTAGGTGTATTGTAGAAAGATGGAGTTGGAGGTTGTTCGGGTTTTGAAAATTGCGTAAATGAGAAGACCCGACTTGGTACGGATTGTGTGTACGTGTGCCCGTGTGCAGTAGGTACGAAAATAAACAAATATTGTGGATCTGAATGAGGTAAGAAAAAGTTTGGTAACGAAAGTTTTAGTAGATGATATGGTTTTTAAATTTATTTTAGTTCGTCCTAGCTATCAACCAGTTTTAACAGTAGTGGTCTGGCGTTGTTACGCGATAGTGACTTGAGTCTGAATGTATTGGCAAGTATGTATGTTCTGGATACGGAGACAGGTGTTTTTATATGCTTTATCGTTTTATTTCATGGCTAGTAAGCGTAAGCGTATATATGGATGGAAAGTATTCTATCGATAGAGTGGTGTTTACACTATATATCTATACTCCTGTTAGTTTTAGTCAATTGACTAATTTTCCTGTAAGAGCATTGACTCGTACTTGTTTTGTTAATAACATTGAACCCCCTGATTGGTAGATGAATGTGTATAGAAACATATACGACCCAAAGACACTGGTCCTACATTGATACCCCCGTGGAAATACGTCTAATCCCTAGATCATTATCCTCCAAAATTAGCAATTACAACATCTGTACGACTTTTTTTCACAAACTATATACTAATTCCAACCTCTTTTTCTGCCGGGTCCGTTATTATTTCACAAAACCAATCAACCAACCGGATTAGTTTATTTATTGATTGGACCTCTTTGTAAAAACTTGAATATTTTATGACCTCAAATAAAATAAATATGATAATACAGCGAAGATAAAACAGTCCGTGCCAAATAGTTTTCCATTTTCCGCATTAGTTCCTTTTTTTCTTAACTAGTGTATTTTTTTTTTTTAATTTCTATTCAGAAGCATGGTATTATTTATTATTGAGCTTACGCCCATTGTGTCCAAGTTCAACTGACATTTTCCGTCGTTGTAAAGTGGAATTTGCAAATGCGGTTGGGCAAAGAGATAAAGATGCTTTTGCTGGATATGTTTATGAGGTTTTCGTGTAGTATTGGATGTAAATATATATATTCGGTTTGCATCGGTCTGGTTTCTGATGAAAGACGGGATTCAGTGTTTTTAATCCTTAAATGAATTTCCGACTTTCAAAAATTATTATTTCGGTCTTTTTTCCCATACGTTCCGTACTTGTTTAGTCTTTCCATGTTTAAATAACACAGATTAGTTTTCCATCTCCACCCCCAGAATTATATATAGATAGATGTATAAATATACTCTTATTTATTGCAGACTCATTAGCTCCGAGGTTCTCTAATCAAGCCTTATTCGGGTAACTAACTTGATTTATTATATCCACATATTATTATACACACAATGTTCCATTTTTTACCACATAATGTTGAATAAACTATTTCTATAATTATATATATACAGGTATACAATTTCATTTCATCCTATACATGATTCTCGGTACCCAAAACTTTCATCCATTCATACTTATTGATGCTTATCTTTTACCCACGTTCTGCGACAAATAAATGCTGTATGATCGTGAATACACATAGTGCCCAACATATTTGTGCGTTAAGTGCTGCACAGTATGTTAGATTTTAATATACCGTCAGCCCTTTTTTATTGATTTTTTTCTTTCTTTCTTTAACCGTACGCCCGAGTTGAAGAAATGTTTTCTTATGTATTAGTTTCCATACAATACTATCCTGGGGTGATCGATAACTGAAGGGTGTTGTTGTTTTTTTGATCTTCTCCCAAAGATTGTCAGTTCCGTATATATACTGCTGAAAAGGTCTTGTGTAACTAAACGAAAAAAGCTTCCACCAAATTACACTACACTACACAATGCAAGCTCTTTTTTTAAGTGCAATAACAAACTATCAATATTTATCAAGAGATGAACACTATGTTCCGCATATCATCGACCATTTATTTGTTAATACTCGGTACCTATATATTTATATTTATCATCCCGAGTCTGGGAGAGGAGAGGTAACATTACTTAGAGTAGGAAACAAGATAGAAGAGCAGCTATTTGCCTGTCTGTTTGCCTGCCTGCCTGCTTGCTTGCCTGCTTGACTGCTTGCCTACCTATTTACCTGGGTAGGGTAGATGTAAGGTATCTTTTCTTTTTCTCTAATTTTCCAATCTCAAGCTTATTCTTTGTTTAATGTCAACGATCTGAAAATCTTAGCATTTCAGTTCCGTAGGCACAATTTCTTTTTTTGTCTTGTTGCTGTTGTTATTGCTTCTTTTTTTTTTTCTCCAAAGTAGTCGTTGCTTTTTTGCTACTTGCTCATTCTTGAATTTTTAGTGTGGTTTTTCTTTTTTTTCTTTATTTAGTGCTTTTCTAGGGGATTATTTACTTTTTTTAGACTTTTGGGTGTTCAATTTTTGACTTTTGAATGGGATTCTGTATAATATTATGTTATATTTTATATAGTGGTTGAACAATTATATACGGTCAAGTAAAAAGAAATTGCTCTAATTAAGAATTTAATAATAAAAAAGAAAAAAAAATTATATTGAAAGACAAAAAGAAAAATAAATTATTCTTATTTTTTTTTTCTTTTGGGCATATTACAGTGACTATAATAATATTTCAGTATGAATATGAATACAATTTGGCTTACAACTGAACATTTGCAGTAATTGAATTTTCTGTATTTACTTCTGCGATACAACTACACAATATTTTGCAAACAAAATAAAATAAAAGAAACTACAAATTCTCAGGATTATTTACCTGGAAGAAAAGAATAAAAAAAAGTAAAAAAAATCGATTCCTTCCCTCAGTGAATATCAAAAATTCAACTTGTATTTAAATCATTCATATTCTCCGCATTTATTTTATTTTATTATTTCATTTTAATATCATCACATCATCAACAAGCAGAAAATCCCTTTTTTCTCTTTCATCTTCAAGCATTTATTACGTTCATTCCTCTCTCTCTCTCATTGTCATTTTCCCGTGCACCCCACGAACAGTGTATATATATTTCCATCAGCTTTATCAATTTTGAAAGCCCCCGTTAATCATTCATCCAGCAATAAACATAGCAGCCCAGACACATTCATTAATCTCAGATACCAAAATACAGACATTCATTCAAACGATCCATTAGTAATCCTCAACCAACAAACCCACAATAGAAGGATAAATATCACACAATAACAATGGAACAAGAACCTTTACTCTTTGTAATATCAACTCTCGGAAACATTCTCTACTCCTCAACGCCCCAAGTCCTAGGCTCTTCCTTCCTCAACTCCCTCCATCCTGACGACCACTGCCTCCTCCTCCACCTTCTTTCCCACCCGCAAACCACCACCATCCACTACCGTCTCAAGTCCAGTCCCTACACCTACCACGCGCGCGCAAAGCCACTGCACTCCAACTCCCTTCTCCTCTCCGCCAACGTCGACCAAACCCTCCTGTCATACATCTCTGACCCTTCCTCGCCGCCCGATCCCGAACCGGCGCAGTGCTCCAGCATCGCTCTGCTCGTGACGCGCGACGCTTGGAAGTCGGCAGCCGTCCCACCGGAGCCGAAGAAACAGCAGCGCAGGCGGCGTAGCGAGCTGCGCAGAGACCTCGTGTGCTTGGAGTGCGGGACCCGCGAGAGCCCGGAGTGGAGGAAGGGCCCGAAAGGCCCAAAGTCGCTGTGTAATGCGTGCGGACTGAGGTGGGCGAAAAAAGTGAAGAAAATGATGTATAGGAATCAGTACTGTTTGGCGAATGGTGGTCCGTTTATGGATATGGACGAGTTGAAGGTTGTGCAGCCAGATCAGGGTCTTAGAGCGGGTGACGGCGGTGGTGGTGGAGGATATATGGAAATGCCTGCGGCTATACCGTATTATGTGCATCATCAAATGATGCTTCCGCCCCCTCCTGTACTTATGCCATCACCGACGCAGCAGCAAATGGGGTTTGCACCTTTGCCTAATATCAATCCTGGGTACCATTTACCTATAGGGAGAGTTTAAATCATTTTTATTATTTTTTTACCATGTTGATCTCTCTCCTTAATCCTTGCACATTGTTCTGTCTATCTCATAAAATAACAATAATATTATCATCATACTGTTTACATTTTTTTTCTTACATGCCATTATACTATTACACTCGTTGAATAATTTATCATATAGAAGCAAAAACGAGTTCTATCCTAAGTAAATGGGAATTTCAATACGAACGCAAAACACACATATATATAATGTATATATACATAGAATACATCAGCATCCATCCAAATTCGAAAAGAGAACTTTTTATCTTTTTTAGGGAAACTTACTCGAGTCATACTGACGTTTCCAAAAAAAAATAAAGAGCCCAAAAGAAAATTTAGGAATAACTAATAATAAAATAAAAAAAAGATTGTCACTTGTCTTTGTAGATCAGTTTTTTTAAAAGATTTGGTTGGTGGAAGTATATTATAACGACAAATACTTTACTTTTTTTTTTCTGGTTTTTTCTCTCTTATTCTTGTTCGGATATATGGCTAGATTGAGTATGGAATTGGTAGAAACCTGAAGTTTATGTGTTTTGATGCTTTTGGCATAAATATACAGATATCAACTTATACAGCGGACGGTGTTAAGTCCCTCACCGGACATTATGGCTGGAATGTGCAACCATCCTGAACGGACCACTTAATTGAACAAGTCTAACTAGACATTCCAAACCCAATCCCTCTCTGGGGGTGGAAATTTTTATCACTCCTGAAGATGGGGTTCTTCCTCCCAAATGATTATATACTAATTACTAAAAGGGCTTCACGGTGATACAGGTGTATCGATATATATGAATAGAATGGATAAGCTTTTACGTCCCGTTCCAAATGGTTATACTAAAGTACGCTCGAAAGATTTTTTTTTTTTTTTTTTTTTTCTGATCGAGACCAAAGTTGCTTGCTACAGAATGTATCTTGAATTGATCTCAAGCTTGTATAGCTTCGCTAAATCTAACCTAACAAAGAGGGCATGCCTATTATAATTGAGATTAGAAAAAAAAAAATAATATAAAAAATATAATAAAGTTCTTTTTTTTTCTCTTGAATCTGGGACCAGGTGCAAGAATTGTTTACAATACTTTTCCAAGTCATCATCATGGCGTAAAGTATTATAACGTTGTTGTACACAAATATTAGTTTTGTGAAGTGTTTAGTTTAGAGGTCGGCCGTCTACGGTTGATATGGGAATGAATAACTAGCTGAGCTTTTAAAAACCAAAAAGGACGTTCGCATATAATGTATATTGAGAGACTCTGATGGTTGTCAATAACGATATATAACCATCTTGTGTAAAATCATCTAGCAACAAGCCATTGGCACAGTGTTTCGACACTTTGTAGTCATTTAAGGAATAAAATGGCATGGTATACAAAAACGACTTTGTGAGTAAGTAAAACTAGCGACTTTGAATAAGATCACACATTGTTGAAATCATACAAACCAACATCCACACCATCACTATTCATCCAAACCAACAAAGCACTCAACACATGTGAAGTAAATATACACCACTTGCTATTAAACCTTTGCCCTTTTACAAAACCTTCTATTTGAGATACAAGACAATTTTCTTTAATATATTATATGCAACTGATTATGAATGAACAGACACTGTCAAAGCTTTCTGAGGTCTAGCCCAAACAGTAAAAAAAGCATTGACAAAAATTTATTCCTCTATATATAACCCAGTCTACGCTTAGGTTGCTTCCAAGAAAGAAAAAGACAAATTATAAAAACTGAAAAACTTTTTCTTTTATAAATGTATATCTCTGTCTTTATATCTAGATTCTAATAGTTATAACCGTAACACGAGCTCACGATTGACAGTTTAGCACATTTATTGTCTGTCAGATTATCACCCAAAAGAAGCATAAAACAAAATAATAAAAGAGAATGACAGATGCATAATACAGTTATTGCTCATTATCAAAATAGCAACACAAATTCCAAACTACACCACTTTCCTAATCACGGCAAGCCCATCTACCGCACAAGCCAACGACAACCCCTCCTCCTCATCCTTCTCCTTTTCCAAAGCAGCTTATATACCATATATACATGCTGACCCTTTATTTTGTTGAGCAGATCGAGCATGTCCAACCCTTAGTCCATATCCTTTTTTGATATCCGGATGATCCGAGTCCTCCGAATCTTTCCATTCCGGATTTTTTTTCTTACAATATTACATGTATACAATGTAAACTTATTTGTTTATTTCTGCTGTTGTGTTGTAGCGATCTTCATGCTGGGAGAAGGGAAGGTGGTAAACACAACGTGTGTAACTAGGATTGGTGAAAGGGAAATCAAGGTTGATGGATGTGGCTCTGTCCTGTTAGGGTTGCCTGGAACGGAGTTATCCTCATTCTTGTTGGGAGTTGGGAGAAGGTACGGACATAGTAGCTGTAGAGATGAATTGGAGAAGATGTGGTTGTACGGATATTTGAAGGAGATCAATTGGACTGCGATTGCTTATTGCAAAGGTCGTTGCTCTCTTAATTTCAAATTGTATTGTTACAATGTTATACACTAATTGGAATTAACAAATAGCTTTGGAGTGATTGTTTTACTGGTGTGTCTGAGGAGTGATAGAAGTGACGACTTGACTAGTTTATTTTATACTCTTCTATATAATACTTTCTGTTTCTGAAAGACTTTTCGTAGTAAGTTTGTTTAAAGAAACACACGTCTTTTGAATTTATATATTTTCTGGTATAAAGGTATACGGGAGGTGACTTTGGCGGGGGGATTGAATGAGTATAAATACTGCTAATCACATGACGACGGTAAGCAGCAGCATAATATGCAAATACAGTCATCATGTTACGTTATCAGTATTTGCTTTTTTAATTACACTTGCGTTGTGCGGCCTACCGTAAATTTGTGTGTTAATAGTATGGGGAGGAACTTTGCTCACTCAGCTGAAAATACTGCAAGACATAATATAATAATGTTGTGCAAATTGGGTTGGGTTTTTATTTTTTGAACTAGCACAGTGAAGATCCTTCAAGGCAGCTTGTAAGCTAGTAATATTTAAATAGATAAATTTATATAACTACTACCCCTCCATGTTACTATGATAGAAGAGGGAGTTTTAGTTTTAGTCAACTATTTCATTTTGGGTGAAAGAAAGAGGTTTTCAATTCCTGAAAATGTCAAGGCGTGGTACTACATTAATTTCTTAATGAAAATCAGCAGCAACACCTGCTAGGACTGTACAAACCCTCCCCTACGGCTAGCAAGACTAGCAGTATTATTTTCGCTTTTATGATGATCTAGAGGTAAGGAGGTCAGCTAAGTGATTATCAAAAGTGTGGGATTGTATATACACGACTAGGAGGAGGGAGGAGGGGAGAAAACAAGTATATAAAAGCGTTGCCAATGAAAGGTGAGGATTCACTTGGTTCTCGCTTAAAATGGTGGTGGTGGGAGTAAAAAGGACCGGTACCGGAGCACTTTTGTGATGGATGAGTCCTTTTTCTGTCTATCTTCTTTCTTTTATTGTGGAAGAAAAAAATAAAAAAATAAATAATCTAAGACAACGTTTTTGACACATCCGCGCGCATCCCAACCCAACAATAGAACCAAGAAAGACGTTCGTTTATCTTAGCCAACATTGTATTGTAAATTATTTTATATCATTATTCCATGAAATATAATATATATGTCTGTATATATTGTTTTTGTTCCATTCGCATCAACTGTTGCCATTGTGTACGGTGGTGGTTGATAATAAAAACTGCGCTAGTAACTTGGCTGGAACAATAGACTGTTTCTATTGAAATCGACAGAAATGACAGTGTAGTATTTGAGGGAATGCGTGAGCTACTGTACTGCGTGGACATATCAAGTTTAGTTCGTGGAGGGTTTGGCAAACAACAAAGGAGGACTTGCAATGCGTCGTAATGTATATAAATATATATAGGCAGATAGATAAACACTGCTATTTTCTACAGACCGGAATCAAATGTAGTGTAAATATGTTTGTGTATATATTCTAAGGCTGATACTAGAAACCCAAGCCAAGAGAAAGTGTGTATTATTCCTATTATTGTATATGAAATAGTGTGTATACCACCAATCTATTCAGCTTATCAACCCGCCAAAAGACTTTTGCAACAGATACAAACTCCGTACATATGCACGTATGGTAATGGCAGTAGTGGATATCTATATCTTCTCTCTATTTTGTCATGTTGGAAGAGGGTTTTATAAAAACACAGTTTATAAATCATGTACTCTCTGTACGTTGTAGTTCATGGTACTCTATGTAGTACATTTTCGGATCCAAGTCTCGGGAATGAGGGAACCTCCCTCCAATACGTAGTAGACTACTGGAGGAGGAAATGTTGGCCAAACAAAACATATGCCCAACGTAAGGCTGCGAAATTTATACGATTGCAACCACAGACTGTAGTATGCGAAGCTCCCAAAAATGAATAAAATTAACTAAAGTCGTTCAAACATTTTATTGTATTGTTTTATTTCTCAAAAGACAAGTGTTATGAAGGCTTTTGGAACACCACATGGTCAAGTTAAACACGGACGGCAGGAAACGTCATTGAGTATACGGCCTACATACTGTACGTACTACGTACCAAAGATAGACACTACTATAATATGCGCTAGCCAGCACACTTTAAAAAAAATTTGTATTTTTATATATTTTATATCCAGTAGTACCATTTACCTTGGGGCATTTTCCAACTGCAGCAGCAGCAGTAGTAATTGGCAATCAATATCTTTAGTGTTTTTTTATTTTTATTTTATTAACTTGGATTTTCCTAACAACAACAACAATAATGATAATATTAATAAAAAATGATTGGCTCACAATTCACCCGCGAAATGCTAACCTTAATTTGACTAAAAGGAAAAAAGAAAAAAAAAGAAAAGATACGTCTTTTTTGGTCCAACTAAGTTTAGGCCACCTACCTGACCTTTTCTCCATAACCAGTTAACTTTAACTTCCCCCATCCATCCAGTCCTTTTTAAAAATGAAAAAAATAAAAAGAAGTTGATTTACAATATTCAAATAAAAGTTTGACTCTTTCTACACAAAAACTAATATAAAGGCCGTGGGGTTTAGTTCTGCGCGGTGCAACTTGATTGATGGCTGTGACGTGGAATGGAATGGAATGGAATGGGATGGGATAAGGCGGTACTGGGGTAGATGAATAGGGCCTTCCCGAGAGCGGGTCCAGGCATCTGTGAGTGTTGCCGATAGATGAATTAGAGAAAAATACTTGATCGGCCTCTTAAGTGGATGACGTTTGTATATTCATTCATTTATTTTTCAAAAATATTTTTATGGATATATATTTACAAATTTGCTTTTTTATCTATCCTTCATAGATTCTTTATATATCCACATACCTTAGAGCTTCCATTTTGGGTCGGTTGTTGGAAATGAAAATGAATGAAATGGACGTGATTCTGGAGATGTGCAATTGTTCAATCTTTGATCTACAGATGCCATCACTGATCGCAAACTACTATAACTAGCTGGGAGTCCCCTTTCCTTTCCGAGAGACCTCCCTTACTGCATTTATACTTGAAACCTTTTTCAAACTTCAAATTCAAGTCCACATCTTTGAGTTATAATGTACAAGATACTTTGTTTGTACTGTATGCATATCACCTAAGTATCTACTGTATATACTCACTTCACTAGTATGTCCACGTTCACGTTCATGTTCACGTACTCTGTATCCGTATTAAATATATCTATAAACTCAAGCGAAAACCCAACAGTCCTCTTCCACAACACCCGTTTCTTTGTCTTCCTTCCACACGCGGACTATAATGATAAATAACGAACCCTCATATTATTCTCTCTCTCTGTTTCGAATTGGGGGTTTATACAAATTTAACCAATTTTGGAGGCTAGTGGTGTTTCATTGAATTGATGGATGCCGGGGGCGTGTATACTGTTTTTAGTGACTTTGGTGGGATTATGAAAAGAAGAAAGGTCTGGCGTTGTGGCTCGTAAATTGCTGAAGAAGGTGGTTGGTTGGTTGTCAATGGGTTGGGATTTTGTGGACGATAGAATAAAACAAAATAAAAAGGTTTGTAACGGTTTATTGGAACAAAATGTTGAATTTGACTCTTTTTCTTTTCCTGAGACAGCTATTGTGATCTTTTCTTCTAAAGCGTGCTGTAGTAATCTTTGTTTCTCGTCTTGAATAATTATATCAAGTAACCAAATCGACCTCTCCAGTTCTTGTCCTGCATTTTGGGCTGCAACGCACATACCCTATACTCAAGGTGCAGTTTCATGATCTATCTATAATACAACACTAAGAATCAGAGCAAGTAAAAAATAGCTATAGTCTTGTCCTATTATACTATATAACATTTACCGGTATAGCTCTTGTTAGATGGAAGTAATCATAATTTTTTTACACCGAATAAAAGTCTCCTTGCGGCCCACTGGTTTGTCGTGTAAGTCGATCATCAACATAACAAAGTGCCACCTTACCAATATATAAATCACTTTTTGTACGCTTTCGTGTCTGCCCACCTCCCAAACAACAGTTCCCAATAATAATAATAATAATAATGAGAAAAATAAGATGCATTGTTGCTCATTGGATTGAGGTAATAAGAACAATTTCGTTTCGCTTACGGGGTTGGCTTCCGTAATGGCCTCCTCTCCCTTTCAGATATGTCATGAAACTGTCCGAATGGTCGCTTCGTCGCGAGACTACAGTTGCCTCTTTCAAGGTGCTGATTACGACGCACAAAAGTAGACGTCTATACGGGATGTGTAAGCGCAGCCTGATCTTGGGTTTGACAGATATCGCAACTCAAGTAAAATAAGACAAAAATAGATGCAGACTATTCATAATGAAAGAAAACACAGGCAGGTTTGAGCTTTTTTCATTCGTTTTCATTGATAATACCACTTCGTCAATAAGAATGTATTTACAGTAACATACTATTCTGATGAATATTTTCTACTATCTTTCACAATATTATAATCTTTATTGATGACACTATTTACAAAATTTAATAAACAAAAGTAATATAAACGCAATGCAATTTGAACCCTGTAACTCAAATTGTCCTTTTCATAATAAAAAAAAGTATTTTTCTTGTTATCCAGAATTTTTCTAATTTCTTAACGCCAAGTTTGATATCATGGGACAGGCAGAGGTACTCTATTTTATTCTAGATTCCAAAAATAACAAACCATCACGCATCTAAAATACCACTAACCTACAAAAACACAAACCCGTATTCTACCCTTCTCAAATACCGCTGTTTGACAATGAGCAAACCCTTTATTACTGTATACCTGCCTCATTGGTATTTCTTCAAAAGTTCCTCCTTTTTGCGCTTGTCCTCAGCTTCTTTTCTTTCCCTTTTGGACTGATCCATCAACTTGTCCACCCTCACATAATCGTCAATCGTGCTTTGAAGCGCATCATCAACTGTATAAGCTGCTGAAAACTCAAGCACTCGCCTAGTCTCTTCTATCCGCGTGGCATCCGGTAAATAACACATTTGCAGCGTCAGGAATCGCATGGGAGTGAGCGCCCACCACCGGCTCGAGAAAAAAGAGTCATCTTTGACTTTGTATCCGTTCCTTCCTCGCGTAGTAACCAACGAGATGTACTGAGCAACGTACGACACAAGAAGAACAAGTACCGGGTTTACCTTGATGATTCGCATGTCGAAACTGTTCTTCATCTGTTTGAACATGTCAGACACCCTTTTTAGTTGACCGTTGGAAACCAAAAAACTTCGTCCTGCAACTGAAGACTGAGTCGCTGGATTTCGTAATTTATTCTCGAGTAGTAACACAGCACGAGCAACATCTTCGACATGTAGAAAACTCATTGGCACGTTCCAGTTATGATTCAGCGCTCCTTTGTAGTACATGCAAGGGGAAAGTATCGAGTCGCCATAGTAACCACAAACAATGCCCTGGGGTTCCACGCTACTTGCTAGTAGATTGTCCACACCATGCTGTGACTCCAGTACCACTTTTTCACTATCGCTTTTAGACTTTGCGTACGAACTAATGAACTGGCCGGAACCAGGTTTGTTCGCTTGCGAGATCCAATTTCGAAAGTCCCAAAATTTCCACCAATTAACTGGGTGTGCTTTTGTAATAGCGTCGCTGATATTAATCACAAAAACTTTCTTCCCGTTCCCTGCTAGCTTCTTTCCTACTTCTTGTAGCACACCAACTAGATTTTGTGCCATTTCCACGTTTTTGTTGGAAATATATTGGTGGTGATCAAACCAGGTAAGGTAGTACCTTTGTATTCCGGCAGCATGGTATACAACCCAGTCGGATGTTGTATCAATTTTATTCAGAGACTGCTGAACATCTTCTAAGTCAGTCAAATCGCAGTTTATAAATTTCACCCCGTGCTTTACTAAATCACCCGGTCGTGATGTGTTGGTGTCGATGCTGTATATGTTAGTTTCATTCCGAAGCAGCAGAAACCGAATTAGCCAGGCACCAATAAACCCGGACCCTCCTGTCACAATATAGACCGTAGGTTGATTCCGCGCATAGCTTTGGGGCACTTTTGCAGGCCATGATTTGAATTTTGAGTTTGTTTTGTCCAGGTCAATTGAGTTTGCATAGTAGTTCATGAGGTAGTCCACTACAAGGACTATCAACAGTCCTGGCAGTAAGAACGCGCAGAATTCTATAAACAAATACATCCCCTGATTGTGGAGCTGGTCTTTAGAATGTAAAACAGGCTTGTGTTTAAATAAAGTGCTGCTTCATTACTACGATGATTTAGTGGTATGGTGTGGGGGATAAGGTGGGAAGAAAAAAACGAAAGCACCTAACCCTATAACTTACTTAGGTTATAAGCCGTATAGGGGTGGTACAGTAGTAGGCCAACTAAACTTTAGCCTGCTTAATTGTTGAGACAAACAAACAAAAGGAAAATGACAATGGTCAAAAATCGTAAATATAAGAGCTTTACTGAATGCCCCTTAAACTGTTTACAGTAAGCTGAATTTTCAAACATAATGACATTATACACTTACAGTATAATGGACTTTACAATAATTACTGGTATTACAATTCAACAAAACAGTAAGTCTAACTTGAATTGACCAGAAACCTCAATACCATTGTATTCAAAGCATTGTAATTGTGTTTGATAGACATGATCGGAACGAAATACCCTTAGAGTGAGTATGCCTTAATACCATATATTATGAGAGAATTGATATCAAGCATCAGATGGTGCTTGGAAGTCAACTAAACGGGTGAGTTAGGCAAAAAACATATCCTTTTGGTCCTTTTGGTCGGGATATTGTCTATACGTGGTAGTCAAGGTGTAGGAAGTGTGCAGGCTACATCACATAACTTCGTTTCCAGTTCTTTGAACAAAGGGGATTCTGTGGTTGTGATTTTAGTTATAGCAAATGTTTATGATAGATGGACTACTATTTTATTTTGCAATTCTGTCAACTCCCCAACAACAACAACAACAATAGGCAAGCACAGCAGCTATGCATGAGCTTAGCACCGAAAGAGAATTCAAAACTTAAATCGGGAAAGATTTTCTCGGTGAATAGAAGTCCTGCTTTGAAGGGTCTGGAACCGAACTCCCCCAGAAATGGGGAATCCAATGAGATGTGTTATTTTTTTCTTCACTGCAAAATGTGGTCACGAATGAGTACTTCACCTACAGTAATGTCAATCTGCAAAAGAATTTGCTGTTTTCATAAACACAATGGTTTTAGTGACAGATTCACATTTGAAACCTTAGGGTAGTTTGAGTAGTGGGAAGAAAAAGTTTTTTGTTGTTGAACATTATACATGAACGACGCATTGGTGGTAAAGCACTAATGGACGCGGCGGCAAGCAGATGGTCAAGACTCGACGCTAATAGTCCGACTTCGCTACAACTTGCGATGATTTTTATTGTTACATGCTACGCTCTTTACTTTTTTTCATTTCTTTGAAATTCAAAATTCATGAAACGCATACGTACAAACTTGTTCATATATCCGAAGAGTATTATGATATTATTATGATGATTCTATCATCAAATTTGCATTGCCATACTTGTCTTAGCATTAAATGAAACAAGTCCGAAATAAGTAAAGAATCCTGAGTTGTGCTCTCAAAGTGCTGCTGCTGTTTTGTTGAATTTTATTTTGTTGTAAATTTATTTTCATCGGTCTATAATTTGATAAATTTTGTCTACTGTTCCAGTGATTTTTCAAGACTTATACTTTACTCGCTAAACCGATTGCACACAACAGTTGGCCAAACATTATGTGGGGGAGCCCATTTGTCAACTAAATAGACGCTATACCTGAAGCTCTAAAAATACACTTTAATCTGCTAGCTGATAACTACACAATGCTTGCAAACCAAAAACGTGCGTATCGGGCATAAAACGTTTGGTAATTTGAGTTGGGCATGCTCCAGTGGGGTAAACGACAGATTATAGAGCTACAATATACTTATAGTGGCAAAAAAACACACACAAGCGGTGGTCTATTCAGGTAGTGATCGAGATGTGGTCAAAGCTTCAATAACGGAGTTTATTCCTTGTCAAATGTTCCGAGAATATAAAAATAAAAATAAAAATTCTTTTGAAAAAAAATTAAGCACACATGACACATATTTTGCTCGTCGTCTTGGTGGAGACTATGAATGTAGAAAGCGAGGTGGGTAAAAAAATACAATAAAATCAGAGATTGTACTGGGTTCTAAATGGGTATAGAAATAATAATAATAATGATGATGATGATGATAATAATTTTGATACGCGGAGATGCTTTTTATTGTGACGAATATAATTTTTTGTAGATAGTAGTTGATATCTGTACTTGACGTATTGGTATACTTGCGACTGTATCAACATAATCTGAAGAAATTACGTACGCTTGCAGATATATATACAGAATCACCAATCAGGAACACCTTTGGACACAGTACATCACTTGTATATTACCATACTTTATTATTTATACCTCTTCAGCGACCGTCTAATATTGGCAACTGGTGAGAGCGTGGAGGATTCCCGTCTCAGCTCTCATGTTGATCTCAACCAGTGTCGTACAACAATAGTATTTATATAAGAAAACTATGAAAAATAGCTATAAGCAAATCGAAGTTCCATCGAACGCTGAGAAACCGACGTTCTACTTGTAGAGTTCTATACAAATCTAAAGTACCAAAGACACCTATAACCCCAGACTGATTTAACTAGAAAGACTTTCTTTGGAATTTCCACCATATACTGACCGGTTTGTACTGTACCCCACTGTACAGACCAAGAACAATCAATCTTTCGGTGATCAATCTTTTGTCTTGTATCATAACGACATGTATAATATTTAGTAAACTTTGTTCCCGTTGATGACCAGAACAATTGCAATAACGGTGTCGGTTTTATTGTTCCCGTTGACGTGTAGATGCTGGCCTTAATGTATTTGGGTAAAAAATATTGAAGATCTTGAAGGAGTGTACCCGAGTCTATTTCAATATCTATATACAGGACACTATGAATTTTCTACATAGGTACGTTTACTAGTCGTATTTTTCATGATCGTTAATAATTGTTTTGGTACTTCCACAATCAAGCATTACTAGCAAGTAATCAAGGAAAATAAACGTACCAGAAAAAAGTCATTCGAATAAGACCTTTCTTTATAGTATCTGGTTACAAAATAAATGGAAAAATGGTGAAAATTATGGGCATAGAGAGATTTGCACTGTGGAGTTCTTACTATATAACATCATTTGAGCTACATGCACCTTTTCCTATATAGTATATCCAGATATTATACATACCGCTATGGACAATGAATTTTAAGCTGAAATTTTGCATCCATAGTAACTGAATTAAGAAGTACCGAAGGCCTATCAGATATCTCGCATTTCTATTGTTCAACATTGGAAAACCTTTGTGGCCTCTAAAACCACACGATTTTCTTGAAATATTCCCTAACAATACTAACAATGAATATGGGTCCCTGGATTTTGCGTCAAAAGTGGCTGAATCAAGTAGCACCGATAGCCTATCAAAGGGGGTCCACAATCTTATTGTTCGACCACCGAAATGTCGCTATAACTTAATAGCCCTTCCGATTTACTTGCAATATTACCTAAAAGGTTTTTTTCTTAAATATGCCTTATAACTTCAACAATGCAACAGAAATATGTGCTAATCTAAAGAAAGGAAACCACTCGATAATCAACTTCAGCTGATTTTTAGCATCATTGCGTGAAGTTTGGAAGTTTCTAAAGCATTGTATATAAATAGGCGATATTCTTGTAGAATGCTCGGGTGATGATGTACATCAAGCTAACGGTTTTGTCCAATTTGTATAATTTTTTTTTGGCTGTGGAAGTTTTATGACCGATCTTGTGATTGAACACCTGGAAAGTTCTAAAGCGTATCGTGTTTCAATTGCTTTTGAAACAGGAAGTGCTATCTGTGAGGTCAGAATCATTTTTCTTTGTGTCTAACGCTGGTTTCAAATCTACCTCTTTATCAACACCACATCGGCAATCTTGTTATTGAAATCCGATGGGATAACTTCTTTGAACCACCGTCTTCTGCGTCTTTCCATGTAGAGTTCAGCAGACTCTTTCAAGACTGTGAGAATTAACAATTTGACATGCAAAGATTCAAGTTGACGCTTGATGTGTTGATTTGCCTGTACCGTAGTGAAATGCAGGACCCGGATGATCATGTCTTTTGAAATATGGATTAGGGATTAGGTTCGAAGATTGTTGACCTGAACATGTTCTTTGTTCTTTCTTCAACAGCCAGCACAACTGTGATAATTAAAGTGACCGGTAAAATCTCAAAAAGTCGCAGATTTACAAGATTAGCAATATTGTGGCCTAATAAGAAGCGTTCGGAACACCTTCGTTAATCACACCTACTACGAGAAGGTCGGTATTTTTTTTCAGGTAAATACTGTACAGAGATCTAAATTGAAAATTCACAGTCGCGGAATCTATGAACTAGATAGTTCAGATGTGTGTACCCGAGTGAATCAAGGCATATTCTTAGCTACCTATGCAGGATTCATGCAAGTTTCATCATAAAGTTTCAACAGAAATCTGAAAGTCAGCGTAATCTCTACGCTATCGATTATCATGAAATAATCACAATGAAAAAACCGAAAATCAGTACCACTAACAGTCAAATAGTTCAAAGCCATTTGCCCATTGCAAAGAATATCTTCACTGTCCAGGGAAAAATAATTCTGATTCAACTAGGGTTATTTAGTGTTTGTTTGGGTGTCAGTACTATGTGAACCAACTGCCAGTAGAGTTTGTGTACTGGGAGTAAAGTTTTCAGTGTCAGTATTGTAATTTACTTCTTGTGGCATACTAACTAACTGATATTCCTGGCTTTGCCAGTCCTAGAGACGATTACGGTTGATCTTCTATTCTTAAAAAGCAAACTCTAACCTCTTTAGAATTTTATATATAAGACCTCCATGCTCTCGTGAATTACAATTGTTTCACAAGAAAATTCTGTTCTTTTTTTGTGTTTCTGCTCATTATTTTTATTTCATATCGTTGGGGTGCCACCTACCAGTAAAGTTGAGAAAACACACTGAAAAATTCATATCCATAGATATTCATTTCACCATGGACATTTTTGGTGGTGTGAAAATACTAAACTCAAAACCAAGCTTCTACAGCAATTCCAACAGTACGTCCAGCTACGTCTCTTCTTCCCAGAACAGTTCCAATGCTGCAAAATTTGTGCAATCGAAGCAGCCCCAGCCAAGTTCTTCGCCAGCTTCGGATTTATCGTTGAGGCAAAAAAAGAGCAGTGATTTTATAATCAACACTACAAAAAACCTTCTTCGCCGTGGCTCTAGTAAAAGAACCTCAAACAACAACCTCAAATCGGACCCGCTACGCTACTTCAACTTGAAGAAACCAACCAGTTCACGCAGTTTATCTGACGAAATTGATGTGGAACTCGGTATGAAAGTAAGTTTTACAAACACTTCTGTTTTCAGATCGTCAATGGGTCAAAGTGGTCTCAAACCCCACCACCCATATTTTTTTTTAGGCACACTCTATTTTTTTTTGTAAAAAACCATGTCTAGTTTAGAATATATCTAACATTTCCTTTCTTTCTTCCTCCCTCTTCTTTCTTTATTTCAATTTTTCCTAGGTATCGTTAAATAATATCTCAGACTCTGCAAGTTCTGAGAACTCTTTGCAACCTTCCATGGAACTGAACAAAGATACAAAGTCTAATCCTTACACCGTTGTGAAGTCAACGTCCAAAAACTTCCCACCAAGCCAAACCTTACTACCAACCCCAAAACAGTCTGGCCACAATAGAACACAGTCAGCAGCCACCAGCTCTAATCGCATGTCAATAGCAACCAGTGTCGGCAGAAACTCACTCATCTCTCAGTATTCGCCAATTATCGAACGTGCAACCGAAGTTCCTTTTACCGAAAAAAACGTAACTGGCCCTAATATACTCAAAATGCAAGATAATCCGTCCCAAAGATACACACAGCGTTTGTACACCACTGCTGATATAACGAGGTCGGAGTCAATTGAGAAAGTTCGTCACTCGACAAACGAACTCGAAACTATTCTAAACGACATGAAAGCCTTAAGAAAGATTTCAAACCCTCTTCAGAATACCCCAGTTTCCAATCAGTCAAATCTCCCCACACCCACAACACGCCCTGGCCCTTCACATAATGTCCCCGTTCCAACATCAGTCAGCTCAGTACCTGATCCCTTAAAAATAGTAGGAGGCTCAAGAGCTTCATCTTTTGCAAGACAAAGTCTCAATTCACTAGACTCTGAAGACGACTCGGGTTTAGAAGTATTGAGTGTTTCACCCACCGTAAAAACTCCACAAATCCCACTTCCACAGACTCCAAACGAACAAACAAAAACTAATTACAAGCCCCACCAACTTTCTGAATTCATGCAGGTATCTGATTCTTTAGAGGAGGATGAAGATACGAGTCAAGCTGCTAGTTCAAGTTCATTGGCTTCATCTCATCCAGTCAAGTCAAGAAGATCACCTACTTCTCCTACCAAAAATTTCAGCTTTCCTATTTCGCCTACTAGAGAAGACCCCTCATCACGGTCGGACAAAAATTATCTGAACCGCAGTCCCACGCTGGGCGAGGCTATATCACTCATTAATGAAACTGGTCTACCAGCTCCTCCATTTATTATTAATAAGATGGACCCCGACCCTTCATCATCTAACGATAGTTACAAAACCGCCAATTCCGATCCCGAAGAACAAATACCTACAGTTGCGCATCTTCGAACACCAAGTCTCTCTAATAACAATTACAGTCTCCCATCACCTTCTAAAGACGGTTCAGATAACTTCAATACCCCTGATAACAGAAACCCCCCGATAAACCTGACTGCACGCTCAACTGAAAGAAATGCATCTATCATACCCCCACTTAATTTTTCCCCAACCACCGTCATTGAATCTAGAAAAACAGACATGAAAGACTACCAACCCAAGCACCAACGCACAATCTCATCTCCCCTACTTGACTACATGCCGCCGCCTCCTCCATCCGTTTCCGGATCATCAAATCGTGGTTCGTTACTCTCGCTAGATTACGAAAATGTAGAGGCCACACCTAGTACCAAGCACCGCCGTCAACCTACAGAAGAAGCCATTATCGAGGAATCTCTGAAATCTACAACAGGTAGCAAAGAAAGCACTTCTCGAAACCATGAGCACGATCGACGCAGTAGCCATCATAGAAGATACAATAGCTGCACTAGTAGTGGAAATCGATCTGAGCATAGAAACAAGCATCACAGATCTAGCACTAAATCCAAGAAATTCGAGCTTGCGAAAGCCAACCTGCAAAAGTTCATTGACGAATCGCCATTCAGACTGGAACAACTAGAGCTGCCCAAGACTGAGCAGCACCTGATAAATAAGTTTGTTGATGCGTTGGCAAGGCTGTCTACTGAAATTTCGGCGGATGAAAAGAAAAGACCTGAAGGATTGAGACGGTTACATAATGCATTGAAAGCCATAGAAGGTTGGATATAAACTAGCTTAATAATTATTATATACAAACATGTATACATTGCAATTTCTATACATAGTTCTACCTATCTAACGAGGCAAACTGAGAATCTAAAATGTGATCTGGTGATTAGGCAAGTGTCTTTCCGCTGTTAACCTTCTTTCCGGTCTTGGAGATGGCGCCTAAAACGGTGTCGTAATCGAGAGCATCGGAAGTCTTGACATGGACAGATTGCGATTCCAGGTTAGTGTCGACGGCCTTGACACCATCCAGCTTGTTAAGAGCTCTTGTCACAGCATTTGAGCATCCTATAGAAAAGTTAGAATCATGAGCAAATTAGAGAAATAAAACCAGAAAAAAACTGGAAAGGTATCTTTCAAGACTTACCAGAACAGGACATGGTAACGTTAAATTCGTATTCGTGGTCGGCCATTTTGACTTTGTATTTTTGTATCTATGTAGGTTTCACAGAGTGTACTGAGCAGAGATCTAGAGCTAGAACTTGAGGTTTTCAAGGAGAAGAAGGAATAGAGAGATAGGAAGATGGGTGGAGAAAGAAAGAGAAAGAAGGAAGAATGGATTTGGTATTAAAAGTCAGGAACGATTTTATTTTGAAAAACCTCAATTTGTGTGAGTATGAGCACATTGCATATAAAACAACAATCGCGCACTCAAGATACAGGTTTTGCGACATGCTCTGTGACAAACGCGCAGAAACTGTTATGACTTAGACTTGAGACTAAAGCTAAAGAGCTTGGAATAAATTGAGACATTACTAAGCAATCGACACAAAACACCGTTGAATTCAGATGAATCAGATCACAAGTCGCACTAGCTTAGAGATGGACCATGAGCACGATGAGCTTTACAGTTCAGCAATTATTCCATATTTATTATACAGTAGATATAAGTTTAGTACTTTACAAACAGATTCATAATATGGTTTGTTCAAGATTTCGATTGATGATCTCTAGATAGCTTCTTCTACATCTTGTTTGATATGCTTATATCCATAAATACAAATCACAAGAGCCTATGTGCAAATGTATAAAATCATGACAAAGTTCTTTATTTTTGAATGAATTGCTACCAACAAAGATCATGGAAATTGTTAGTTCCCACCCTAGCACCAACGACGCCTTCAACCGAGTCTACCAGAGATCGTCCATGCCCGGCCATACCGATAATGGAAGGTCCCAGTAGAGCAAGCCAGCGTTGGACCCAACCAGTACCATTCCGCCAGATTGGGTGAAGCCAAAAATTTTCGATTAAGATTCATCTGCTAAAATTCCAGGGACCAATTAGTTTGTCTTCAACGCACACAAAGTAACTTTGTACACTAAGGACTCTTATATTATCGGTTCGGGTTAGCACATTTTGTAATCTATACAAAAACGTCCATCCCTGAAAGATCAAGTGAACCTTATATGCCGTAGTTAAGGCTAGACTGAGTGACGGATCATCAGCTCTAAACCCTTACATACGGGGAATGCTTATGGCTTAGTGGTCGATGATAATGTGAACGTGTTCAGTCGCTCAGACCCGGTAGCAATGCAACTGGATCGATAAACTCTATCTCAGTCGCTTAATTCCAGACTAAGGGCTGTTTCAACTAGATTGAGCCTAAGCTGCGTTTTTAGCATATCTGGAATACGTCTACTTTCAACATATGTGAAAATAAATGGCTTGTAGGTTGTGAACTAGAAAACATCTTCTTGTTCTGTAGAGTTTGATTCTGGTACCTAACTCGAGCACTAAAACCAACGCCAACCACTAGAATCTTACGTTTGTTCTGGCATACAGACACAGTGTATATCATTCAGATTTCTAAGCGTATTTGTAGATAGTTATTTATAGACTCTCCAATCAACTAAATTCAGTCCTGATATAGTGATTTAATGGCAGCGATCGTTCTGAGACTCTCAAGGCAAGGCATGAGCCAATCCGGGTTTTGAACTTTTTTCCATCATTTTATAGCTTATGTTCCAATATTTAGTGTCCAAAGTGTATAGCATATCTGCTACACCCCAACCCTCAAATCTAACTCGACGACGAACACTAGAAATTTTTCAACGCCCACACACTTTTCGCATCTGAAAGGAAAGGACCCGACGGTAACGACACCACACGAACAAGCCCAGCAGTACATCCTTAGCACAACGCACAAATGTCGACACCCGCAAAGAAGCAAGTGAAGCTGCCCCAGCTCAAATATGTTCGTTTCAAGAATTACGAAAAGGCCCAGGGCAATCCATGTAACGTTGTTCTGGCCAACTTACTTTCATGTTGGGCCAGTAATTCACAAGGATCAGCAAAATGCGCAGTTTATGAAGAGGATCTGAAGAATTGCATGGCTGATAAGGTATGTTTGATTTGGAAATTTGAAAGGTCAGGTGTGACTAACGGGTTCTGTAGCAAATGGGACGAACTGCGAAATCATCGTTCAATTATCATGCAAGAAGACTTAAGGGAAAGGTCAACCCTCCTCCTCACGATTAGATGGTACATTGATGGGATTACGAAAGTGGTGGTTAGAGTGGTGTTTTTTGTATATATTTTAGTCATTAGCATATTGAACGGGTGCTCTTTTTCATTTAATTTTAGTTGGTTTTTGCAAAGTTGCTCGATTTATATGAAACGAAATCAGGATACATGTGCGTGTTTGAAATCTGTGTATATAAGGTGTGCGTTTTTTCGGTGCGGTTTACTAGTAGGTGTTGTGAATTTGGATTCTAGGATTTCATTGGATCCTAGAGTCATGTGTCGTGTTTGTAAAAGATGTGCTGATCGAGCTATGGCCAGGAAATAAACCTCAACTTTCATCATTGAACTTGAGCTTCTTTGAACTCTAGAATTTGACAAAACACTGTGGGGTTGTTGTTGTTGTACCACTTTTAGATCTTATGTATTTATTGGAGGCCGTGGTTTACCTGTAAATATTTTTGGTACTGGCAGTTATAAATATTCGGCTTGTAACGTATCAAGTTCTACTCGGTTTATAGAGAAGTTGAGTAAAACCTAGGTCTTTAGATTCTTGAAAGCCTATGAAAGCCTATGAAAGCGACAGATCTTTCACAGGCCGCTAAGAATGTCATCCACAAAGTGATTTCAACTTCTCATATTGATTATAGTCAAATCACAAATTCCACTACAGCCACTAAAACCCCCATCCTTAAAATAAAACAATAAGGAATTTCTAAAATTTGAAATATTCAGTTGTGAAACTAAACACTCAATGGCTTCAATTTGTCAATTTTCTGTGAAATTATTACATGATTTTAAAGAAATTTTCAAAACTTGAACAGTTTGTGAAAACGGTACTCGTGTTTGGTTAGATATACTGGTTTAGATATGTAAAGATATATCTATATATAAGTTTTTATTATACCATTATTCATTTTACAAACGCTATACCGGTATATCAATTAATGTTCAATAACATCTCTGTACTTGGAAATAAATTTATAAAAAATTTTACTTTGAACAATCTCTGTAAACCAAATAAGTTATTATAGCTCCGCAATCTTCGGGCTTACGCTTTGCTCGCTTTGAATAGTCAAGCTCGAGGCCGTCTGAGCCAGTTGTATAACCCTTCTCCTTTCCAAATCACTCGAAATCCAGTTTTTGTTCTTTGCAAATTCATTCACCAAAATTCCACAAAAAGTGTCGCCGGCACCAGTGACACTGACAATATTTTCCGGAGCAGTAGGAATGGCAGGGAAATGTTCAAAAAGCAGGCCAAATCCATTCTTTCCAGGGTGGTAGTTTGGGCTCGAGTGAAATGAAGTGTCAGAAGGGGTGACTAGATGAATGAAAATCACACCATCAGGGCCTTGTTTGATGAATAGACTGGGAATAAAAGGAAGAATCTGGATTGCCTTTTGAAGAGTTCCATCTGATAGAAGAGTTCTGAGAGAAGAATTTGTTTTTGTAACATGCTCCATTTTGGTGAGGAAGGTTGTTCCAATATTCAGCTGATCTATCAATGGAAACCAGTAATCCAGCTCAAAATATTCGTTTTGATCAAGTTTGGAGTGAATCGCTGTCAATTCGTAAATATTGGGTGTACTAAAATCAATGGTATTGTTGGGCCAGGCTTTGAGTAGTTGATCTGGATGTCCTACTTTTGGAGATGCTATGTCTGCTGCTTTTTCAACAGAAGTCGGCTCAAATCCAATAATAGCACCTGCTTGTCTCGCTGAATTTACTGTAGCTAGCTTTGCTTTAAGCCCAATATTACCATCGAATAATACACATTTAGGCTCTGCTTTTTCGATGTGCTCTTCGATGATATTCGACTTCATATTTTTTATGATATCCATATCAGCACACGCCACAATCAAATCACCATTCTTATCATGCATAGCAATATATTGTGCAGTACGCTCTGAATCAGAGACACTAATACCTGATTGATCAAGTGTTATTCCTTCAGGTATGTTCTTTTCTAGACCTTGCCTAATTTCAGACAACTCCAAACGTCCTACAGATGTAACCAGTCTAGACTTAAGACCTTGTTTATGGCCCGCAAATGTGCTAGCCTTGGTTATGTTTAGCCCGACACCACCGAGAGTCCTTTCGGCTGCGCCAGGGTAAGATGACGGAACTAGACTATTTGAGGTGGTATTTATCCTGCAAGTAGTATCAATTGCCAAACCACCAACAACTATCGCATCTGTTTTAACACTGGTTTTAGGAACATCCTTCTTAACTTCAGATTTCACTGGAAATACCGGATCATTTCTATATTGCGTCTCAGTCTACAATCCAACTCAAAAACAAACATAATCAAATAATACTAATTAACAAAATATTCACAAGAAACAAACAATCCCAAAAGTATAAAACAGCTTTTTTTTCTTCTATACTATACCTTCAATTTAACTAACTCCTTCGCAATCTCAGCACCGAAAACAGCGTTGTTGTGCAAGAAACCAACGTTGCACTTTAGTGATTCGCCGTTGGTAGCTTCGATGATAGCTCCAAGAAGGAATGGTGTGATTTCTTTTCCAACCACTCCTTGCTTACTGGCTTCTACCAACGCATCTTCAATGACCTTGTCGATAAGCTCTCTAGGAAGTGATATATCAGCTGGTGCAGGAACACAGAAAACTGCTCCAGTCTCAATGCCGAAATGTTTGTTTGCATCTATGAACGGTTAGTAATACAGTCTATACAGACCAACTTCCAATATACTTACAAATGATCTCTGCGGCATCTTTTGGTGAAGAGAAGTTATAAGGTGACTGTTTGAGAAAAAGTTAGTTAAATATTGCTTTGCGGCAGCAGAGATGATTTGTATACTTACTGGTACTCCCGAATCATTTGCGAAAAATCCTGGTATGTTGGTTCCTTTAGGTCCATACGTCGAAACATGGACACCAGCAGTTTCCAAGTACTCCATAGTTTTTGCAATATCCAAAATACTCTTAGGTCCAGAACAAACGACGCCTACTGGTGTTCTTCCAAGTTCCGAGAGATCAGCACTAATATCAAAATCAATTTCAGCTCCTCTGTGAACTCCTCCCAAACCTCCTGTCGCAAAAACATCGATACCCGCCTTTTGGGCCAGGATCATAGTACCCGCAATGGTAGTTCCACCCAATAGCTTCTTGGAAATAACATAAGGAATATCACGACGCGAAACTTTGACGGGCTTCACATCTTTGGTGACAGCTTCGGCAATTTGTTCGATCTGTTGAGCACTAGCACCAACAACGCCCTTTCCATCGAAGAAACCAATGGTGGCAGGAATAGCGCCATTTTTCCTAACAGTTTGTTCGATTTCAAGAGCAAATTGAAGATTTTCAGGGTACTTGAGTCCATGAGTGATGACGGTACTTTCTAAAGCAACGACAGGTTTGTTTTCAGCAAGAGCCTGTTTCACCTCTTCAGAAACTGAAAACAAGCTGGAGCTGATGTATCTCCTCGAGAAGGAGTTCAGGCCAACTGCCTTTCTGGCAATTTTAAGTGATTGTGAAGTCAACATTAGGGGTGCGGTATGAAAAAAGTTGAGTAAGAAAAAGGTGGGTGAAAATGAGGATGTAGCTGAGACTAAATACGATTGAAAGAAGTAAACTCCTCGTTAATTTCAATCGGGTTTCCCAAAGATTTTTCTCCATTGAAACTGATTTTACAATGGGCGCTAAATTATAGGTAACAAGCACGCTTGACAGTAATAACTGACTCAAAAATACGGATTATAGCCAATTAATTTAACCTGAGTAGTAATAAACGCCGTCGCTCATGCTTTTGTCAACTATATACGATAAAGGTACAACGGAAGGTGAGTCTTTGATCCCGCCGTGGCCGTTTGGTCAGCCCTTACCCTCCGTGATAAGGAACCAAAAATAATTTTTCAAGGATGATAGGTAGCTTAGTATTCAATATTGGCTTTACGGCATGAAGAAAGATTAAGAAATAGCTATTGGCCATATGATAAACAATCCCATAGAAAGCTTTAAGGATTGAAATAAGGACCGGCAATAAGAGTCTTCTTATCTACCGTGCAGTACAGCAGTACATCGTATCTATATATAAATTAAGCAATACATTAAACATAACTATAACATCAAATTGCAAGTTTCCTTGCAAAGTTTTTTTCTTTCTTGTTTTGATCTTTTCCTACACACTTAAGCGCTTCAAAGTCTTGATCTTCATAAGCCCTGTTGAACCGGTCGACTTCTTCTTCAAAAACACCGTTCTCAATTGATTTTCTTATTCCTTCAAAGAACAGGTTCATAACGTTGGTGTTGTGTATTTTCAGCAGTACCAGCCCACTCATCTCTCTAGCGTCAAGCAAATGGTGAACATAAGCCCGTGTATGAGGTGTGCAGTAATCTGGTGTATTCTCCCCAAACTTGGTCATGTCAGTCGTATACTTAGTATCATTAAGATTGAATCCTAGTTGTGCATTGCCTTCAGGTGCTGGAAATGTGAAATCTAATGCAACGCCGTTGTTAGTAGCCTCTCTGGCCAAGTCTGCTGTAAACACGTCAATTCCGTTTTTCACTAGATGTAGAATCTGACTAGGGAGCAGAGGTTCTTGCGGAATGGCAAATCTTGGCAGATCTCCGAACCCGTACTCCTCCATTACGTTCCATGTATTCTCCCAATTCTCAAGCTCCGATGATTTAGTTTTCTCTAAAGCATTACCTGTTGTGTTCCATACTGTAAACCCAGTTATCTTTTCTCCTTCTGAAGTTAAAAACTTAAAATAATCCGACTGAGACCGTAAGTCAATAGGTAAAACAGGCGCAAAAACATTTCCCTTGAAAGTTTTGAGTAAAATCTTCATCCATATCTCAGTCCGTAGAAGCATCTTTCTGATTCTATTTCCTCCAGGAAACTTCCCATCGGGTAAATCTGGAGCTGCTAGAACATAATCGGGATTAATCCTTTTCACAACTTCAGCATATTTATCCATTGTAAGATCTTTTCCGCCTTCTGGAGTAGATATGGCTACCGATTTGTCGGTGTTATTCCTGGGGCGGTTATCTGGATAAGATCTGCGGACACCTGTAAACAGTGGCACATTTTGGAATCCAAAATAATCTCTGATATCTCCGTTGTACTTGGTGAACTTCGGCACGTCGGGCAGTTTTTCGAAAAAGTCTTCGAGGCCCATGTACAAGCCCTGTAATGGCGGAACATTGTCTGGAGTTAGATGTTCAACCACACCCCGGATTGTAGGCTGGATCAACGCGGGTGTTAGAAGTTTATGCGAAGCAACGGTCAGAATACCTGAGCGTGAGAGGGACTTGGTGGATGTTTTCAGAAGCTGAAAGGTTGACATCGTTTCGTCTGACATTGTTGAGTCGATTGTAACCCTGGTGAAATCGTCAGCTGGAGAAAACTTTTTGGTGTTCTCGGAAAGATGTTTATTTCACTGAAAATTTGAGACTTGTTTGTCTTGTATGTACAGAAAAATAAGGTATCAAGTGCTAAGGCTCATTAAGCTACCCACAATTATTATTCAATTTCGAAATTATCTGAACTGGGCTGGAAGCATTCTACTAGAAGATAGCTATTTACTTTTACAAACTCTACGGTCATTATCCATAGAAGGGCTCATTATCACCATTTATACAACATCAAGTTGGTAAATAAATTATATAGTTGTTGCGTTATGAATGAACTATTTGTTTTTTGACTTCTTTGATTCAGGCTTCTGATCGGACTTCTGGTCAGACTTTTTTCGCTTCTTGCTTTTATCTATCGATGTGGAGTCATCAGTTTCCACTGCTGCATCCTTTTTAATTTTATTCAAAAACTCTTCAGTATCCACTTTTTTGTTTTGCTCACCAATGGCATGTTTGATGAACCTATTAGCTTTCTGGGAGTCAATAACAGGCGTTCTCTTAGATGGTTCTTCCAAGGGTTTTCCTTCTTGTGCCCTTTTAATTTTGTCCATTAACGTTTTCACTCGTGCAAGTTCCTTTGAAATTTCATGCGATTGTGTATCGGTTCCTGTGAGTTTCAAATGTGAAAAAACGACAGCATCGAGAGCGTAGGCTAGTAATGCAGAGTATTGTGCTTGGTCTATTGGCGGGAGCGTTCCAGGAACTGTACTGGCTATTATTGGTTCTAGCGCAGCTCTAGCACTTTTTATGCTGGATTGGAGTGTAGTAAGTTGTGCCTTAACAGCTGGTAGTTTTTCCATTTTGTGTATGTGATGATAATGATGGTGCTTGAAGAACGATGATACACAATGATTGTCAAATACGAAAATCCTGAAATTAGAGGAAGTTGGGAGAAACCATTTTGATTACACATGCTCACCTAACTAATTTATGTAAGCTATGAGTAAGAACGTAAAAGTGTGCGGCTAGATCTGCTTAACTGTTTGTACTCTGTGCGTACTCTGAGTACAGTATTAAAACACAAGCTAATTTTTAATACCGACTTAGTGGGATGTGTAACACGAGTCAAATTGCAAATCTTTATCTTGACAAATAATTTTGTACAAAAATTCATAATCACTAGCATCTTGAATGATCTATTTAATATGGAGACATTCGTTATTCAAGCTTGCTATAGCTGTGTGCACACTTTGTTTTGTTCTAACGATGAAATATTTTCTATCATTATTCAAGGAATCATAAATACAGTATTATTACTTTATCGAACTTAGCTTTGTGCATACTAGCGTGCCTGTCTATCATACTGTGACAACTGATAAGACACTTTTTACAATAGAAAACTTCACACTATTAACATTCTCACCATATAAAGTCAAGGCACTACCAACTTTGGCAAATTCCTCAATTCTTCGTGCTATGATACCAAACCAAGCCATTATCTACACGTGAGGAATGTGATGAAATTATTTTATATAATAATTTCTAACTAAAAAGCATACTTGTCCTGTAATTGTTCAAATATATATACCCCCCTTTCTCCTCCCTCGCTTATCTCACGGATTCCAAAAGTGCCAGTTCAAGACAGTTTTCTGAGAAATACATTGGAAAAACAATTATGGATCAATCAAAACGTTCTTCTAGCTTGGACACCCTGAACGGGTACATTGCTACCTTCCCAAAAGTGACTAAGGATTCATACCACGTTCTTCTTTCTGTTAAGCTAGACGTCAAACACACTCCGGTTTTGTTTCAGGCTGAGTCTGTACCTATTCAGACTCCCGAATATGTACACCAAGTCAAGGCTTGTACTGAGCAAGACCTCTACTTCTTGCGCTGGGTTTTCGAGGGAGCTTTTGCTCCGTTAAAGGAATTCATTGAGAAAGAGTACAAGGGATATAAGATCCTTAGGGCTGAGGCTGAACCGGGCGTCAACTGGAGTGAGTTCAGAGAAGGAACAAGAGGTTTTTTGGTCTGGTTGGTGGGTGACGACACCTTACTGGAAGGGTTCAGAACTGCTCTCAAGAAAAGTTCTGACAAAGAAGTGCTTAAAAGGGTTATTAGGGGCCAGACCGATAGTGTAAGAAAGAACTCTAACCTAATCAGAAAGATACTGGCTGGGATGGAAGATGAACTGAACATCATTATGAGAGCTATCGAAGATAGCGATGATGAGGATGACGATCTCAGATTTGGTTCAGTTAGTTCTTTGAGGTTGCCCTCATTGCAAAGCACTCTTAAGAGTAAAGCTAAGCCCAAAGAAAGCATCACGCATGAAAACCACTCTTCTGGTGAGGCTGAATGGAGTGTCGTCGATGAGGATGAGGAAAGAGAATCTACTAGTGCTAGTGGTTATTCCACTAACAGTGATGTCGACCCTTGATCACCGAAGTCAAATATTCTGAAAAATTATACGATACCCTGTACTATTGTTTACAACAACTTCAATTAAAGCCAAATAAATAAACCATTCTATATACTTTATGAATAATTATATTCAAAAATGATACCTCCATTTCTATTTTGTAAATATACAATACCAATTGTCTTTGGAGTACCCTGATTCCAGTACTTTACCCTCACACGCTATCACGTCTTCCTCTAGTTCTCTTTTCTTATACAGATGGTAATACCTTTGTTTCACGACCTCTTCTTCGCCCTTTTTCTTCAATACCCAAGGCACCAAAACATCTTGATCCATGCCTTCCTTATAACCTCGTCTCGAGTTCTCCTGTTCCAAAGCCCAAACGTAAACCAGCGCTTTCCCGCCCTCCTTCAAACATTCCAACACCCTTTGCACTGCCGCCACCCTCCGTTCGCGAGTGGAGAAATGGTGAATAACAGCAATTGAAATAACAAAATCGGCACGCTCGAGTCGGAATGGAAGGTACAGACTGTCTGCAACAAGCAGATCGGCGTGCTTGTGTGACCCGTGAACGTCACGGGCTATTTCGGTAAGGTGGGTAGAGTGGTCGGACCCGATCATGTAGAGAGAGGGGTTCACGGAGAGATACTTTCCGTTGCCACAGCCTAAATCTAGACCAAGAGAACCGGGAGGCTGGGAGAGAAGAAAAGTCTCAACAACGGGCCAGGGCTGCTAGGTTGTTAGAAATGTGTAGGATAGAATGGGGAGGGGGAGAATGACTAAAAATCGCATAGATTTGATCTTACTTTGTAGCGGGTGGAGCTGAAGTGACTGGCTATGTCTTCATACACTTGATGAACATATTCTTCTTCTTTGAGTACTGCTTGATCCATGTTTATATTTTGTCTACGATATTAACCACCTTGTGCGAGGACGAGCCTCTTTGTACAAAAGAAGATTTTGCGTGAATAAGTCATGTGATTTACTCAAATATAACGCTAATATGTCCCAAGGAAATGGGCCTGTGACAGTTGATAGTTTTCCCTTTCAGCTGTCACCATTTGTTTTTTCTGTCCCTATTACTACGATAATCATTTTTTTATTTTTTTATTTTCTCCATTTTACAGAGCTAAATTGAATAACATTTATAAAAAATAAGGAGAGCGGTAGCAGCAAAAGCACATGTCTTACAGAATTACTACCAGACAACGAGGTGATACAAATCAAGACGTACTGAAGGAACTGGTACGAAAGCCAGAGAATAAGGTATGCGCTGATTGTAAGATTACGGGGTTTCCAAGATGGACTTCTTGGAGCTTGGGAATTTTTCTGTGTATTAGATGCTCAGGCATTCACCGAAGTATGGGGACTCATATTAGTAAAGGTATGTTTGGCAATTTGATGTTTTGGTCCATTGCCTCTCTACAAACCCCAGACAATTTTCTGAAAAACTAACCTCATATTGACTGATAGTGAAGTCGATTGATTTGGATACTTGGACGCCAGAGCAAATTGAAAACATGGTAAAATGGGGCAACAAACGAGCAAACTTGTAGGTAATTTACTTTAAATCTTTTACTGGCAGTTTTCATGAATTTCAGTATTCAAGACTAACCCGTTTGACTTACTAGATACTGGGAAGCCAAGCTGCCCAAAGACTTTATTCCACAAGATTCTCAAATCGACAACTTTATTCGGACCAAGTATGAATTTAGGAGGTGGGTCCTGTCACCAACAATCCCTGACTCCCTTACTCTTGAAAATGCCGTTAAAGAGGAAGAACTCCCACTTGCCCAGGTCCGGAAACGTCTCGAACAACAGCGCCCAAATGCCTCAGTCGCCGTCCAAAAACCAACCGTCACCAGCCGCGGCGGAGTAACAAGAGTCAGCAACAACGATTTATTAGGCATTGACTCTGCACCGCCCGTGAACGAGAAAAAACATGAAAGAAATGGAAGTTTGCTGGACTTGGAATTTGATGACTTTCAAAGTGCTGGGGATGCACCTTCGTCGTTTACGGAAAAGCCTGTTGGGAATGCTAATCCTGGTTTTCAAAATAAACAGAAACCTGTTGTGACTAAGGATGAGGAACCTCCAACTCAACCTCAAGTACAGGCCCCTTCTGCTCCAACTACAAAACCAGATCTGGCCAAATCGATTCTTTCTCTTTACTCTAATTCCAGCCCTATCTCATCACCTGTAAATACTAGTCATAGTCAATTCGGCACCATGATCTCAGCTCCTACCCAGCCCACTTCAAAGCCTCCTGGTCCAAGTCAATCTTTGTTCGATATCGATATTGGGTCATTCCAATACTCAAGGGCCAGCACCACCGCCACCACCTCCTCCAACGCTAACCCAACAATCTCAACGCATAACAAAAACCCTTCAATCAACGGTACCTTTTTCGATCCTGATTCTCCTATCACAGCAACAACTCAACCGCCTTCTTCCGGAATGCCCGCTTCTTCAAACACAAATGGACTTCCAGGAATTAAAATTATGAGTGCAAAAGACGCCTATAACATGTCTCAGCAGACTGTAAAGTCTCCGCTAGGAAATACTGGAGGGTTCCAACTCATGAGCGCAAGCGCCGCTTTCGAAATGGGCAAATCCACTATCCAGAACATGAGTTCGAGTAGTACCATTTTACAACCTTCATCTCCGACGTCCACATTTGGATCAACCCATGTAAAAACCCCCAGCACAAACTCATTTTTTAACTCGGCAATGCCGCCAGCCTCCAACAACTCGTTCTTTACATTTTCGTCACCGTCTACGCAAGCAAAGAGTCCCTTGACAGATAACTCGTTTTTCCAACACAACCCGTCGTCGTCGGGACAGTGCCAAATGAACGGGACGTTTTACCAGCCGGAAACACCCACTTCGACAGTCAAATTAACGCCGTCGCATACGGCGACATCCAGTTTTGGAGGGACGGCGGCAACCGGTGGTGCAAGTACGTTCAAGGATTCGGATGTGATTGGTGATGGGTTCAAGTCAATGTCGATTAATGAGGACCCGAAGGATGATCTGTTCCAGAATGTGTGGGCTTGAAAGTAGAATGCAAAAATATATAAATTTTACACTCTAAAATAATATAAAATTAATTAGATGAAAACTTCATGAAAAAAAATGAATATTTTTAGCGTGAAAATGATGGATTATTGTATATAGTTATCTAAGTGTACAGGGTATACGTTATTTCAATTGATTGAGGGAGGTTCTTTATAACTTGGATTGTAAAGAACCGGACTGAGAGAGTTTTTGAAGATCGGAAGCACCTAAGAAAATGAAATTTCACATCTGTTAGCCAAAACAAATTGCATTGAAAAAAAGAGAGAAAAAACCTGTATAATATAGCAAAATTTAATAAGAACATACCTCCAATATGTTGTTTGTTAATAAAAATGTTAGGCACAGTTGACTGTTTGGTTTTTTCAAACAGCACGTCTTGAATCTTTGATCCGTCCACTACACATAAAACCCCACCGCACGCATCGTCGTTAGAACTATTCAATATCAATCATATATATTTCTTCTCAGAAATCAAATTTCCCCGGTATTTGAAACCTGAATGGTCAAGAAGGAGAAGAACCAAGTTGGATTCAAAGGAAGGAGTGGAGTGTGGAGGCGAACTTACGCATCTCGTCGAGCTCGATATGGTGGAACTTGATGTTTTGTGATTCGAGTAAGGATTTGGCGCGGTTGCAGAACCTAAAGATTCGCCTGGGTTAGTTTCAGTCGATTCGAAAAAATGAAGTAGAATTGGAATGGCAAAGTTCAAGCGATTGTTGTTCACTGTGGTGCAGGGGGGAAGGATGGTACACGGAACGCTGTTTGTGTGGAACTTTTCGTAGCTTGTGTGAAGGGAAGGGAAGGGAAGGTATAACGTACGGGCAATAACTGTAAGTATCAAAAAGAAAAAAACGTTAGTACAAACGGTCAATCACAAAATCAACCTCCCGTCATTTTTGGCAACGGTAAAGTCCTTCCAAAGCCAAAAACGCGGGGATGAGGATGAACACCTGAAGGACCAGACATCCCAAAGCTTCAACTTCACACGTTCCATACGGAGAGAAGGACCTTTTTTTGGCAAACTTACCTTTTAGAAAACACCATCACTTTGTTATCATCAATAAGTCCATTAACCTTATTCATAATTTCGTTTGCAGCAGCTGAAGTAGACGACGATGACATTTTTCTTGATGTAGTTGTGGCGGCGGTAAGTGTTCTTTGAACTGCTAATTTCAACATTATCTTTTCTCCTCTTTGTTTGTGTTTTTATCTTATTTTATTTTTTCTCGATTTTCCGAAGTTGCCTTTGACGAATTGCTTTAAAGGTAACGTTTGCAAGGTACAACTTTGTTTTCGGTGTTTTGAGTAATCTGTACGATACGATCTGATATTTCCGTGGTTGCCAGGGAGCGAATAGATAGTAAGAAAGGAAGAGTAATAAAATCAAAAAAAAAAAAAAAAAAAAAAAAAAAAAAAAAAAAAAAAAAAAAAAAAAAAAAAAAAAAAAAAAAAGTTAAAGCAAAAATCAAGATTAGATGATTCACCGCCGAATCACCGGTACTTCAATAATACCAAACTTTACACACAGTAGGTACTGTAGGTGCTGTACCAAAAGAGAAAACAATTATCGGCCTCGAAAAATGGAGAAACAAAGCTGGAGATATTGACTTTCTAGATATCCATCAATCTACTCTAGCAAACGAAAGTAAAGCAGCTAGCATATTCTTGTCTGATTTACATTTTTTGATTTGAATCTCCGCTAGACCTCTTTTTTGAAACGCATCTTGAACTAGACCTCCATTACTAACCACGGTTGCAAGCCCATTGAGCACGCATCATAAGTATTACAAATACAGCAATCGCAACATAGCTAATTTAATTGTTTTAGAACCATTACCAACATCAGAATGAACAACAGAAAATAGATATTAAAAAATTCCAATTAAAACAAACTTTTATATAGAGTAAATTACTTAAAACAAAAACAAAAATTAAAACTAGGATTTCAAACAAATTATTTCAAACTACACACTTTTCGCAAACTCTCAAGCTCAGCCTTCAACTGATCATTCTCCGATTGAAAAGCTTCGTTGATTTTGAGAAGTTCTTCAACCTTCAGCTCAAGTTGAGACATTCGCTCAAGCTTTCTAGCACGAGAGCGACGAGCAGCAGCAGTGTTACGAGCACGCTTGGCTTGAACAGTGTCACACGACTCATCAATGATGATGGGCTGAAGAGGAGCAGAACGAGGTTTACGACTGTAAGCAGTAATTCCTAAAGCATCCTTCTTGTTTTCACCATTGAGGTCTAAGCTGGTTTCACGGCGCTTGCGCTTGTTGGTTTTAGGGGCAGGAGTAGACACAGATTCAGCGTCCATAGCGGGAGTGGTAGAAGGAGAAATGACTTCAGCCTTGACAGAAACTTCTTCCAAAGGAGGTGCAGGTTGATTACTCGATTCCGCAGATATCATTTCATCAAAGAGAGAAGGCCAGGTGCTGGGGTCACCAACATCGACTTCATCGAATAAAGGAGAGCCAAATGTTTCTGAAAAGTCAGTAAGCAGTTCAGGAGCAGCAGATATGGGAGTTAAAAGGGCATCCATATCAAGTGGGGCAGGTTCCTTCTTTACCTCAGTTGGTTTTCCAGTGAGCAAAAGGCTATCTTCGTAATGAGGAGTCAAGAGGATATCCAAGTCCGGAGCCCATTCGCCCCCGGTAGGGACAGGCTTTCCGGAAAGGTAGTCATTTCCGGTGAATAATTCGTTCAATTTTGTAGACATGATGATATTAATATTTTTTGATTTGTGATAGTAATGTAAATGAAATAAATCAATTGGCTGTATTTTTCAGCAGTTGTAATAGGATAGCTTATAATAATATTTGGGTTGATTCAGTAGTAGGCTGTTGCTGTTGCGAACACGATTGTTGGAAACACATTTTTAACGACATTTTTAATATTCTTTAACTCTTTAATCTTTTTAATCTCTTAAAAAAACGACTTTTTTCTTTTCTATTCGTTTTTTACTCTTTTTTTTATAATTTAAGACAATCTCTTAAAAGGCGGACATTTTGACTAATATTTTAATATAACTGGTAACTGAGAGATTGATAAAGATTGGAGTTGATGATTGAAAAAGAAGAAAAAAAGAGGAAAGAAAAAGAGAAATTTAGTAGGATTTTGGGAGAAATCGATTAATTAAATAGTGGCAAAATCTCAAGAATTAGTCATTTTCAAATTTCCCCTTTGGGTCAAAGGCAAGTCACTTCATGCTTCAAGTGGCTAGTGTGGAGATTTAGTAAAAGTAGGGTTTTAGGGTTTGTACCGTAACTAAGAAGTCTAGCAGTGCTTATTCTGGGAAAAATAGTGGATCTGGGTTCCCTGTAGATTGTGTGTTATCGTGGCTAAACCCACCTATCAGGGATTCTATCTCAGTATCATGTCTTCAGCCGGGGGATAAAGAAAAAGTTGGGACTATCCGTTTAGAAACTTTTTTTGGATGTTTAAGCGGGTCAATATCGTACACGTATTTTATAATTTTTTGTAATGGTGGCTAACCGTTTTACTGTGTTTTCAAGCTCATGGACTGACAAGTGGTTGGTAGAAAACCGCGCCTTTAAGAGAAGAGTACAACTCGTTTAGTGACATGTTACCCAGGAGTTCTATTAGTAAAAATAGTTCCATGTAAAACTTTTGGGAACCATTTGGGAACCTTCATTTGTGGCCTGGGGCTGGAAGTGAGGACGTAATAGAGGTGAATTGGCGGTTAAATGAGACAAATTCATGTCAGACTGTGACCGGATTTAGTACTTTTATTGTACTGTACCGTGCTGCACGTAAATTTGTCTCCAGCTTTGTAGTAAACAAACAATATTATTTTGTGGGCAGTCCAACTCTTCAGCAACCTTTAATTCCGTTCCCACTTCACGCCCCATGAAAAAAGTTCGAGCAAACCGTGTTAAGTCAACTCAACGAGTCCAATACTTACACGGGCCATCGTGTGTTGGGGAGTTTGACTACCTAAAATTATTGTTTTGCGTAAGCTAGAAGTTCTCAACGTTTGGCATGTGGTAGTGGTAGTGCACATAACTTGTGTCATGGGTCAGCCTCGCTTCCAATGACAAGTGTTACCCACAAGTACTGTACACAACTCAAGGTAACACTGGCTGAGGACCATAGAAGACCTCGACGAGTGTGATTCCAAAGAAAGCCATGAAATCAGGGTAACTGTGGAAAACAACAAAGTAATATAAAAGGGAGAATTTTCATTGTATATATGATTCGAGTAGACTGGAGAACTTCAAGTTCAACATCGAGATCATCTTCAACCCCCGATTAGTTAAATCGATTTAAATTACCTTCTTATAATGATAACTACATCTATCTAATTGAGGTTTCAATCCATGGGTTTAATATCGAACTTCCTACTTGATCAAAGTAAGTATACTGACCTTGGACAACTTGTAACTTAAAGATTAGGAAGGTAGTACGCTTGCACACATTTAGGTATTAATCCCACGCGACGAAATAGGAAGTTGGAGTTTGGGTTAGTGTGTTTGACGTCGAACACAGTAAAATGGATAGAAGTCTTTTGAACATTGGCAGAACCTGACGGCCATTTCGTAAGAAGTAATAGCAATACTGATTGTCTTCTGCAACCTCTAATATAAAGTGTTAGACGTTCTTGTGTTGGTTGGATAGGACCATAATATGCCAGTAATCGCGTACGTACAGTAGTAAAAGTTGTTAACGAAGTCAAGTTTACACATCAACCAGGTTCTATTAATACCAAAATGAATTCAAGACTTCATTCGTTCACCCTCTTCAATCCTCAATACTCCCTCAGTTTTGTGTAACCCAATGAAGAATTAATTGTTATCTCGAATCATGGCCTGGTAGGTTACTTTTTGTGTGCAGCCTAATTTGCAATTCCATACCACTCTGCTCAACTTAATTTTTGGCATGCTTACACACACCACATAACATAATGGGAATGTCAATTTCTCCAGTTAAAGCGTGTCATGGTTACACCCAGACTGGGTGTAACTAATGACAATGGAACAAGTCCCAAGTAAAAGGGCTTAATAGGATTACTAATACATTACATAAGAAAAGCGTGAATGGGAAAAGAGTTCAAACCCCCATTGGAAGTTGTCCTGTTACATGTCGGAAGAACAGAAAGAAGATTACTAGCGCGAACCACAATCATTTATAATTGCCTTTTTAGTTTACGATATTGAATAGACTTTGATTAAGGATAGTAATTGTAGTTCAACAACAATCAACCATCGACATAACGACTTAAGTGTGAACCAACGGTGAGTATTTTCCCTTATTTGACTGTGAACTACGACAAAGCGTGTTTTATCGCAGTGGTACATAGCCTAGCCTTTTATTACACTCTTTGTTATAAGTTAACTTAGTTAGTTGAAATGCATATATATGGATACGCGTCTTACTATCTAGGACTTCTACTGCCATGGAAAGTAGCACAAAGTGCATAGTTTCACTACACCTCAGACTTCTGATTATCCCTCTCATTTTGAACAAGTTAGTGCGTTTGGAATCAGCATACAGCCAAAAGATACTCTATCACTTCAGTATCTACTCGGCCCTGATACACTTGACGCTCTGCGGTTTTCAAATTGTTAACCACTGTATTAAATTTTAGGATTGGGTTTTGTTGCCATGGTTCATTTTCATGATTATTTCACGAACTGCAATACTCTAGTTCCGTATAGAGTTTCTAGTTTGCATTTTTAATTTTTATGTCGATTTATCGGATCGAGTATTAGGGTATCAAATGTTGCTTCACGATTTGTGAATTTCACGTACCGAATTTGACTGCATGTATTGGTAAACAAATCCCTTTTAGAAATAATACATGGTTTAGTCCACGACATTCTTATCATATTGACGCGTAGGGCCATTCTTAACGAAAAAGAATCAGAAGATTGGGTTGGTTAAGGGATATTTTGATATTTTGAATTCAAGTCATTTGTTTACTTTCCAGTCTGTTGTTTATTTTATTTTATTGTCCATTGTTTATACTCCAATTTGCTGTCTGTCAAAAACTTCCTACCAATCAAAAATATAATATACAATGAAAAAATCTCTACCATGCCATTGCTTGACTGCCCATTCGTTTGCAGAGTAATTTTCTGAACTGCCATATATCCCCTGAACAAGATTTGTTAACTATGCTTTATTATTTGACTGTCCATTCATTTATCCATTTTGCTTTCCCTCTCCTCCAATAGGCAAACTCCCGGTCAAGATTGTTTCTGAGACCAAAGCTGACATACAGTACAATTGTACCATACCATCGCGTCTTAACTCACATAAAACTTTGCAAACTGTACGACGTACAGTACGTATGTGTACTGTACATTACACACTTTGTTGCTACTTTGAGCAGCTACTGTACTTTACCTAAAAATAAGGTGCAGTTACTGAAGGGGGAAGTGGGGGATGAGGATGATTCCAATAATTGACTTTTTTTAAGTTTTTTTTTTTTTTTTTTTTTATTAATGATGCCAGTGCCACGATCGAAATTTTGAAATGTTACTGTATCGTGTCAATGAGAATTATTGGACCAAAGAAGTGACGTGTTTTTACGTGTTTAGTTGTTGTAGTTTGGGCATTGGTTAAGCGCAATGTGTCGAATGAAGACTCGAAGTTTTTTTATTTGTGGTGCTCACGAAACGACCCAAGTGAACAAGTAAGTAAGTAAAGATGTATGGAATGATAGATCTATCTAAGGACACAAGTGAGTTAGAAGCATATGTTTTCATGCCATAGTTATAATTTTTGTGCGGCTTATACTGGACTAAAACCGAACAATTTTGCCTGATTCACTAATCTTCATCACTTTTTAAGTCGTCAGTCCCCACCATACTCCACTCAAGTCCACTCCACTCTATATAGTTTAATGTGTTTAAACTACAACAAGCTGTACTCTTCGTTGCTTGTGTTGTGCGAATCTGTTGATGACAATGACAAGTAATTGCTTGAGCCCCAACTTGATATTGTATGTGTTGGTGATTTAGACGGGATTGTGGAGTGGTGTTGTCGATGTGACTTTAACAGTGAATAGTTATTGTACAGTACAGTATTTTCGTACTAAAGTTATGAAGATTTTGGGCAGTGACAATGGTGGAAAAGCATGTTTCAACTAGTATTAATATATCCATCTATACACGCGCTACTAAATCTTCCATTTTGTAAAACTATTTCAAAGACCATATCACGAATCCATCCAATGAAAAAGATGGATACAACACTTTTTCTTTCTTTTCAACAAAGTTCATTACCGTAGTTTAAATTTATAATATGCTGGTTGACCACCACACACAGATTAAAGTTAAGACAATGGGTATTGTGCACTTTTATATTAAGCTACCGTACACGCATGAATAAGGTTTAGGTCTGTATTAGAGTGCGTACTGTGTGGAGAAAAAGTGACAAGGTTGAATAAAGAGGAAAGGGGGGGGAGGTGGGAGGCAGGTCGAGGGTTTGTGTTTGTTGCTTAGAAAAAAGAATAAGACTTAGTGAAGTATGCAGATTTTGTTTGTTTGGATTGTGGAGTTCGCCGAATGGCTATTAGAGAGAGAGAGAAAAATAGTTTTTTGTTATTGTTGTTGTTTAGGAAAAAACCTTGGGAAAAATGGGCTGAAAACTTTGAATTTTCTTTACCAAGCCTGGCATAAATAAATTTAAGCAATTTGCCAGCTAAACCTTTAGTATATTGTTTTTTTTGGCAATTGAGTAAAAAATAATAATACAGATTTAAGTCATGTCTCAACCCCACGCACTACTTTTTTTTCTGTTTCCATTGGTTCAGATATTTTTATTTTTCTTTCTATTTTTTTGTCGAAAAAAAGGTAGAAAAAGAACAAAATGAATAATTTTGATTTTAATCAGAATGAATATTTAAAGGAAAGAGAATTTTTTTTTTTTTTTTTTTTTTTTTTTTTTTTCAGTAACTGGAAGTGAATCAGGAAAAAATGAGTAATTCGGACCATTTTGGACATGGATTTGATTTTCTTTTAAGGGTAAAACCCCACTGGAGGAGAGGAAGGCTGGTTGGTAGTGGACCAATGAAAGGCATGATGACAGATAGAGTGCAGTAGTTTGTGATGATGATGCATGGAAGGTGACATATACACTTTAGTGTTTATGCTTTAGTGTATGTTTTATTATATAATATTATGGACTGTGTGTGTGACTGCAATTCAATTCAATTCAGTATGAGTGTCTTAGATTATTGGGTAGAAATAAAAGGAATTGACTCTATTTCAAGGTGGGAAATTGTCAATCTCCGATCAAAATCTAAATTCTGAGAGGAATCACATAGAATAAGCACAAGACGACACTTTTGTTATGAGCAAAGTAAAGTAAAGTAGAGCAAAGCAAAGCAAAGTAAAGAAGAGAAATAGCAAATGCAAAGGCAAGTAGTATTGGTAGTGTTTAGCAATGGTTGTTGTCGTCGTTGTTATTGTTCCTTTAATTTGTAGCTTGACTCTCGCCTAAGAAATTATTTGATTTACTTTGCCATGACGACTTGACTTCTTCCCCAAGCTCACCTCAATTGTCCAATAAGAGTTCCGATGAAAATCTTTTGCGTGCAGTCACTGCAGTGCAGTGCATATTTGCTACACGCTAACAAAGTTTCCACGTATAGAAAATACTGTAGCCTTCCCTAGAAAGAAAGAAAAAAAAATCTTTTTGTCTGTCTGTCTGTCTGTCTGCCGCCCGCCCACTTGCAATTTGACCAAATCTGGAATGGACAGAAAAAAAGTTTAAATTTTCTATTTATTTTTTTCTTTTCCACAATGACTCCAATGCAAAACACCTAAAAATTAATTACTTTTGTTGTAAAAATAATATGGAAAGGAAAAAAAATTTCTATATTTATATATATACACGTCGTCAACTTTTATTTATTCTTCAATTTTATTCCTTCCACCATATTTTTTTTTCTTCTTTCTCACAATCATCAATATCAAAGTATCATACATCGACCTACCACTCTTATGATCCATGCCTTAACAAACAAACAAACAAGTCAATTCAATTTAATTCAATTCAATTCAGCATACTCACAAACCCATATAGCATCTCTCAAACAACATGAATATACAACCACCTCCATGCATCCGCTACGACCCAAACACACACAGCATAAAAGATCTCGAATTAATGCTCACAAATCTAAAGATCCAAGGCAGAAACCCTGATGTCGTACGCACAATGAACATCACCTTCCTAAATACTCTCGTCCGCGACTACATTCTTCCTCACCACTCAGAAACTTGTCGGTACGAAGGTTTGACCGTGCTCGCAAACGCCATGCTTCTAAGTTCGCATCTTTTAGAAAATTTCGACTCCTACGAAACTCAACTTTTAGAAAATGTACTTGAGTGGTATGATTCAGACAGCCAGGTTCTGCTTGGACGCATCCTGTTTCTAGTCACTTTCAAGGGCAATTATATTCCGAAAAATCTTGTTGAAAAATGTAAATCAGTAGCGGGGAAGAAATTGGATTCCATAGACCAACTTTGCCAGAATGAAGCAATAGAGTTACTCAAATTCTTATTCAACTTACTGCATCATTACTACGTCGATATCAATCTGAATAAGATTGTTAGCATGTTTCAGAACATGGATTTGTCCATTAGCTCGAATCTGGAAATCGGAAAATACATTCTACAAGCCATGATGTGCACATCGGTTAGTAAGTGGAGTCCTCTTTCCAGGAGGCTTGAATGTTTCAGGTTACTCTGCAACATTATCAAGTTTTGCGAAATCGAACACGAAATCTCACCAGCCATCGAATGCCTCAACATTCTACTTTACTACACCATTTACAACGCAGATCAGCACACCAAACAAGAATGCCAGGAATATGCCCAAGCCAAATTGTGCAACTACAATCTTTCCAACAAGCTTTGTTCGGAAGCCCTACTGAGCCATTGCACAAAAACAAGCGTACGTGAGATCTACATGACCCTGTTTGAAAACAGCATGCAACAACTTTCAAACGCCATGGGACTAGGATTCTCACTGTTCCAGGGTATCGACGACCACAGTCGCAAGGGTTCAATGTTTTCACTAGAAGAAGACATGTTTTCACGACGCGGCAGTGAGAGCACCACCTGCTCAGACGACGAAGACTACAAAGCTGAGGCAGCCGTTTCGGAACCCACCTGGGTAATCGATACTACCAGAACCCCGATAATGTGGGAAAGCGAGGCGGAGAAGTTGAAGGAAACAGAGAAACTGGTGGGGATTTTTGAAAAGCTGAGTATGAACTATGAGAAACAGGAGTTTCAGTTTGGTGGAGCGGGAGTAGGACATGGACAGCACCAGCAGCAACAGCATCAACGACGACATCGTAAACGCCGGAATGGCGTGCATGAGGAGGATGAGGAGAAAGACCCTTTGGAAGTGTAGCGTTCTTGCACTAGCAGCGACGTTTTCTCTTTTATGATTGTTCTTTTTTTTCTTTCTTCTCCACCTTGTGTCTGTATTTATTTTTTTCCAACATGTAACGATATTCACTTTTATAACTTGTTTAATAGTTTTACACCACCAATACTATTTCCAAATTTGCATTATTTTTTTTTTCTTTTTCTTCTTCTTTTTTGTTATTGTTTTTTTTTTTTTGAATCTTTTGAGTATTTGGAGTTGACCTGACCTGTTCTGGTATGGCACCAGTAACACAATGAAACCCCCCAAAATTTCGCTAAAACTTTTAGTGCTCTAATATACACTAACATGACGAGTATCCCGTATCGTGTTATGGTGCACATTACAAGGGGGTTCCCATACCTCATATAGTGGTGCACAGTGCACACTCTAGTTTATTATTAGTATTATTGTAAATAAATTATGACGTTGGTAGGTTTCGATATAGTGTTGTTTTGTACTGTACAAAAAGTGCGTAGTATGTACGTGGAATGTGGTGGGGAAAGTGAGGTTTGACTATTGGAAATGGAAATGGAAATGGGAATGGGAGTTGTATGGTGTTTACGTGGGTGGAAGTTGATGTTGTAGTGAAGTACGCAGTACGTGGAAGTCTACAGTGGGACGGTTTGTGTATACTATGGTGTGTTACTGATAATAATGAAAAAAGTTGGAAAAGTTGGAAAAGTAGGAAAAGTTGGAAAAGTTGAAAAGTTGGAAAAGCTGGAAAAGGAGGTGACGTAGATTCGGGTAAAGGACCGACCGTGCAGATGTATTCTGTACCCAGTTTATTTTGTATAAAAATTTAATACACTATCAGATTCTATCTATTTTTTTATAATGCGAAAATGTGTAATTCTGATGATATTGGTGTTGTTTTAATGGATAGAAGGTTGACTCTGCTGTTATGTTAGGGATTATATGGTGGATTGGGGCGGTTATTCTCGTTGACTTACTGGACCATCAAGTAAATTTAATGTTAGATATTGTTTCTTGCAACAAAATTAGACTGTATGAATTATTTGTATCACGGAAAGTTTACCTATAATAGTGATGATAGAATTAACTTATAAATATAATTTGTATCCATTGATATAGGTAATAATGCAATATTTATTAACAACTCACGTACTGTACAACATGCCATACTCCAGTCTACACAATCTCTATTTACACCAAGTACCTTTCCATCCACCAAAAGGTTTCATCAACCAGCCAAACACATACCCGTCACCATCAGAAACCAGTCCTTCCTCCTACCCCACCACCACCACACACATCCACAACCCCAAAACCAGTCCCACATTACACACAATACACAACACAAGCCACTCATTCATCCTTTCCTTCTTCCCGACCACCATCATCTCCACGCCAACGCCAACATAGACCAGATCAAACATCCAGCCACAATACCGCTGTTCGCCAACAACCGCTGTCGCTGCGATTTTCTGCGCATACAATATAAATACAGTTCTCAAAATCTCTAGCCCTGCAATCCTCCATTTCCCCTGCGTTTCCGTGTCGAGAGATGCCTCAATTTCGTCAAGCGTGGCCAGGATTGCCTCGGTGGTCGGTCGGTCGCCTGGGGTCTTTGAGATCATCGAGTTCATCAGCTTGACGAGTTTTTTCGGCATTCGGGAAACCCTTGCTGAAGGCTTCCGGTCTTCAGGGAGCGACTTGTGAATTAAAAAATAAATAATAAGTCCCAGAGAATAAACGTCCGTAGATTTGTTAAATTCTGAATGAACAATTTGGTCCTCGTTGATAAGAAGTTCGGGCGCTAGGTATTCCATGGTACCTGTTGAGCCTGTTCCATTCCTTCGGTTTCCCTCAAACTGACTTTCCCCAAAGTCACCGACAAGGATCTTATTTTCTTTGGAGTACCTTGTCGCATACAATTCGTGATCCGTCAGTAACATTAAATTCGAAGGTTTCAAATCGCGGTGAATGATTTTGTTTTCGTGAAGAACGTCAACACCTCTCACCGCATCTTTCATAATTTTGATAATCTGCCAATCCTCCAAATCAATTCCATTATTCAGCACATAGTCCTCCAAATTACCCCCCTCACAGTATTCCATCAAAATAAACAAGCACGGCACAATCGGTCCAAACCGTCCAATCCCCTGATCCATTTCCAGCCAGACATGTTTATAATTAACCAAATACTCGCTTTTATTGTTTACAATCTGGACTTCCGTGAGCCCCTTTTTTAGCCAAATATTACTATTCCCAACCACCACTTTTTTCATTGCAAAAAGCCCCAACGAGTTGCCGTCCAAAAAGTGCTCCACCAAATACACAATCCCGCGGCCTCCACGGCCCAAGACGTGGATGATCTTGAAAAACTTGTTAAAGTATCCGGTGGAAAAGGCAGAGTCCGGGATGTCGGGCGACGGTGACATGGGCGGAGGTGGTGTGCCGTTCTGGAGCCGGTTGTGATGGTCCAGAAGCTCGAAATAGCTTCTGTCGGTAAAGTACTGATCTTCAGTGTATACACGAGATCGGTGTCGTCGCGAGCGGTAGTGGTGAATGCGCTGCCCACATTTTGAACAGTATTCAAGTGGTGTAGACGGGATTGATTCTGAGTAGGAAGGATGAAAGTCTGTGTCTTTTACTACAAGTAAGTTGCTAGTGGCTTGATCGTACAAGACTATAGAGTTGTGTGTGGGATCCCGATGGACTATATCTAAAGATCTTGAAGACGAAAGAACCAAGGACATTTCTCAAAGCATTTGTTCGGAATGAGGATATATTTTGAGTAGATGAGGAAAGATAATGTGTATAAATCTGATCGAGGAGGGGTGGGGAGATGGTAATATGCGCGTACCTGGAATCAAAATCACATGATTGTGCGTGCACAAGTATGAAAAAAACTTGGTGATAGTGTTGTTATTTGGAGCTTTGTCAATATGACATTGTGTAAAGAGTTGGGGTCCGTAATGAAATGAAGTTGATTTATTTTATACTTTTCCGAATCATAAACGAATCGTTCATTAGGTCTTTCTTCCAACCCGATGAGTACTGGCAAGCTTTAGAGCCCGCGCACGAATACACCTACGGCTACGGATATCTTACGTGGGAATGGATCCACGAAATCCGAAGTTTTGTGCACCCGATGATATTTTCGCTTCTGTATCGGGCCAGTAGTTTTGTTTTCCACGACAAATGGGAGCTCGTAATTCGGGTTCCGACGCTATTTATGGCCGTGCTTTCCGGGGTTTCGGATTACCACTTTGTGGGTCTGGCGAAAAAATGGTACGGTAGGGAGGTTGAAACATGTGCGATTATGGTGACGGTCGGCTCAGGAGTGCATTTTTTTATATCGACTCGGACGTTTTCCAACTCGTTGGAGATGGTTCTGACTACCATTGCGTTAAGATATTGGCCGACTGGGGGAGATTTTGAGTGGACTGGGCTTGTTAAGGCTGTAGGGTTTGCTGCTGTGGCTTGTGCTATTCGGCCTACAAATCTCCTTATTTGGGCGTTTATTGGGGTCCACTTATTGTTCACGGTCAAATCTGGAGCTATTCGTATCAAGGCAGCATTGATTGCGGGTGCAGTGCTAGCTGTTGTATTTGCAGGTGCTTTTGCTATTGACTACGTCTACTTTGGAAAAGCAGTTCTACCTATTTGGAATTTTGTCAAGTTCAATATCGGCGACTCGATCTCATGGCATTATGGAATCTCCAAGTGGCATTATTACTTTACCGAAGGAATTCCCATTCTCCTTTTGACATACTTGCCATTTTTCTTGCACTCTATTTCCAACTCACAAGTAAGAACTTGGGTGGGGTTGGTTTTGGTAGTGTCATTGATATATTCTCTTTTGGGTCACAAAGAGTTTCGATTTTTATATCCTTTGATTCCGATTCTTCATCTGATAATTATACCATCAGCCAGGAAGTATCGTAAATGGCTTCCAGTATGCATGGCCATCAATATTTCAATCGCAGTATTCCTCGGGCTTTTCCATCAAGTTGGCGTGATGAACGTGATGACTTATATCCGCACCAATCCCAATATAACTAGCGTGGGATTTCTCATGCCCTGCCATTCAACACCCTGGCAATCCCATTTGCACCGACCAGATTTGGATTTATGGTTTTTAACGTGCGAGCCTCCACTCGACGTTCCTGTATCAGACCGGGCTGGTTACCGTGATGTTGCTGATCAGTTTTTTGATGATCCAGTTATTTTTCTAAATAAAAACTTTGAAACATTACCTGGCAAAATTAACGAAAGCGGCATAAATCAGGATTATGTATATAAATGGCCGAGTCATTTGGTCATGTTTGGGAATTTGGAAGAGTTCATGAATGGGTATTTGGATGGCAGTGGGTATGTTATATGTGAAAGGTTCTTTAATTCTTTCTTCCATGAGGATTGGAGAAGAAGGGGTGAGGTTCTGGTCTATTGTAGAAAAGAAGATGATGGAATGGATAATACTGAAATAATATACGGTGATGAACTATAGATTTACGGGTGTTGATTCGTAGAAAAAACTCATCAACCACCTCAATAAAAGCATCAATCTGTGACGTCTATAATTACAAAATTCGTTTTTACAATATATACATAAATCACTCTAATCACCACGAGCATAATAAAAATATCACATTGTACATTTTTTTCCAACACATTTCCAACTAATCAAACCATTTCCCATCACTCACCAAACTTTTCAACCACCTAACAAACCTAGAACCTTCTTTCCAGTCTGTTCAACTTCTTAGCAGTCTTAGCGTTATTCTTAGTGTTTTGACCTCTAACCGGTAGACCCATAGCGTGTCTTCTACCAGCGTAACTTCCGATGTTTCTCTTCAATGCAATGTTAGCTCTCATTTGATTTCGGGCTTCGTTCTCAATAGTGTAGTTGGCAAGTTCCTTGGTGATGGAAAGAATGTCGGGCTCGGTCAGTTGGTGCATTCGCATATTGGGGTAGAAGCCTAGCTTGGATGAGATAGCGGTTGCGTTCTTGATTCCAAGACAGTAAAATTTGGAAGCGAGTCCGATCTATAACCCATAAGAAGTTAGTTTAAAAGCCAGTATGTAAATGTGAGTGAGACGTACGGTAACCAGCTGGTTGCCTCGGAAGGCTTTACCCATAATATTTGTAGACATGTTGAGGGTTGGTGATGCTGATCGGAGATTGGTTTTGAGAAGGTTCAAGAGAATATCAAATGAAAAATTAGTGGTGGTTAGGTAGGGTAAACCCAAATTTAAGTTTGATGTTTTTGGCGTATATAAACTTCTTTATGCTCAACGAACGCCTGATTGCACTAGGGTTGACCTTCGATAGAATATTTTAAATTTCTGAGTCGAATCGATTCCGATGGCAAAAATCTAAATATCTCCACATATTTCAGTTTTGCATTTCTTTGAATCTTTATACATTTTGCATTTCATAAAACACATATCAGTTCACAATGAAGGAATTTTTGCTACCAGGTGAGTTATCCAATTTGGTTTTAGTCGACTTATTATCGATTCCGCTTACACAAATGCTAACATAAACCCGATTTAGGCCTGGATGAAATCAATACGTAAGTTAGACAGTTTTAGGACCCTGTTAGGCTTTTAAGCTAACAAAGTGTAGTCCACTCGATCCGTCGATGCTCGAGATTCTTCGAAAGCAGTACTACTCCGAAGGCGCCTACGTGACTATTCAAACACGATTTAACTATGCATGGGGTTTGATCAAGTCATCGAATCAGTCCGAACAACAACAAGGAATCAAAATTCTCGCAGATCTTTTCCAGAATTCCCCCGAACACCGTCGAGAATGTCTATACTATCTATCAATAGGCTGCTACAAGCTAAAAGACTATTCCAATGCGCGGAAGTATGCAGATGTGCTGTTAGAGATTGAACCCGGCAATCGACAAGCAGGACAGCTGAGACAGATTGTGGAGGATAGGCTGGCTAAGGAAGGACTGATTGGTGTTGCCATTACTGGTGGTGTAATTGCTGCTCTTGCCGGAACAATTGCATTCCTGACGAGAAACCATCGAAGGTAAACAACATAAAAAAGTATATTTGATTATAGCTATGATTGTATTCCAAGTTAATGAATCGGGCCATTTTTTATTTTTGTCAACATGTATTCCAAAATTTTTGTTTTGGGATGATCCGTTACAATGTGAGAATTTGCCATAGAATGAGATGGTTCTCATATCTAGCTACGGAGCTTAAAACCCTATGAGTAATGCTCTTTCATGGAGGGTATCTATCATAGATGGGTTAAAAATGCAGTATTTGTGGTCAAAATTGCGCTTATTACCATTTTATAACGTTATGCTTTATTACAAGCTGTATAACTGAATAAAACTATGTTTAACTCCCTGACTAACGACTATGATATATTTACAACAATTGTGTTCTTGATTTTTTCAATTTTTTGTTTACTTTATTTCTCAGGTCTATAAATCTACGGATACCGGTATACCATATCCAAAACTGTATAGAAATTATAAAACCTAGGTTTTAGATCGAAAGCCAAAACAAAACTGGGGTATCAACTTGTTTTAATCTTTGGTAACCGTTGATATGGCTCGCTTTTTATTAAATGCTGCGTAACTATATAAACTCAACTATCCGGCGTGCCCGTTCATGGGTAGATGAAAAATCCGTGAACTTGCTTGTACGTCAGTTTATGAAGCGACATACGCATCATACCCTTAGCCCAGTATTTGAATCAAAAATGTTCAAAAGATATTGGACAACCCAATGAACTAGATTGCTAGATATAGCCCCACCGGGGTTTTCAAGTTGTGTTATATTGACGTTATGTGTTTCTAGTTCCGGAGAAAATTTACACCCAACTTTCGCTTTTTCTTGTCCTAATACTTTATCAGATCTTTCTGTGCATCTGAGTGCTATAAGTGATTCCGTAGCTTAGTGCTGCCTGCTTAGGGGAACCCCGCAAGAGCTCTCTCCATGTCGTGATTAACATGAGTGGTCGTTTCTCCAGTCAAATTAATGTTGGTAACTTTGCTCTATATTCTCACTGCTGAATACCTGTATATAGGTATATTCCGGGATTAGTGTTCCACACTAGAAAATCAAGTGTTACTGATATATCTAGGTTACAGATAGACTTTTGGTTCAAGCTCGTAAAACTCGATTTTTGTGAATGTTGTAATCGATCAACTTATGAGTTCGGCTGCTTTGTACAAAATTTTGAGGATGACGATAACTTAACAAGCTAAAAATTCAGGAAAGTTCTAACTGTAACTACGTCAGAGGCTATACTCAAATTTTTTATTTACTAGTGAGATATGTCAAGTTTATGCTGAGCTAGCCTAATGTCATAGACAGAACGATCTTGTAGATCTGATTTTTGCATTATTCCGAAAATGCTACAACTGCGGCCATGTATTAATGCTCCACAGAATTTTTCAAAATATTGCATGTTAGGATCTGGAAAAGTTTGATTTTCTTGAATTTATTTGTGTAATTCGGTTACTTAGAGACTCGATGAGACCAATTTTTAAATTTTGTAGATGTGCCATCGAGACAGGCTCCATGGTTTTTTCAAGCATGAAAACAACTTCTCAGCTTTAGTGATGATATACTAAAGTGAATGTAAAAATAAGTCAAATAGCGGAAAGCTTTAATACCGGTTCGGATAATTGTCTATTGACCTTTGTAAAACACAAATTTGAACAATAACAATAAGAGAAGTTTTCTAAAATTCACCATGCATCTATGTGGATTTGGTTGAAGCGAGACATAATCAAATGCCAATTAATATCAAAAGTGGTGATTATTTCAAAAAATCTTCTTTGAAACAGAATACAATTAATATTACTGCTGGGGGAATAAAACGATTACCTTCAAGTATTATCATTTGATCAAATGCCAATTTTTTTAATTCTTTGAATCTTGAAAAAATATATAAAGCTACGACTTCATCACTTCGTGGTTATCATCATCATCATTATAATCATTATAATCATTATAATCAGCTATTCCTTCTCTAAATTTTCTAGTCAGCTCTTACTAGCTTTCTATAATTATACTATCGTCATTCGTTTTATTCACTCGTTTAGCCATGGTTTCATTCAAATCTCTTTTTACTTCCATCATTCTCGCTCAAGTTGTTGTGGCCAGTGATGCCGAAGTTGATGAGTATTCACCCGAATCTCAAGTCCCTAAGGCCGTTGCTCGTCCCGATGGAAATGTCGCCATTCCTTTAGAAGCCAATGCCAAATCTCTTGGTAACATTCTTGATAACTATGCAAGAAACGGTACTGTTCCCTCAGATGTTATTGCCGGCGCGAATGGCGAAGTTTCACCCGCACTTCTTAATAATGGTACCGCACTTACCATTGGATGGATGATGAACTGTTTTGTTAACGGCAACTGCAACCTTGTCAGTGGTTGTCTTTATAATGCTTGCGCTTCTATTGGTTCACCACCTGTTCCTGCTCCCCTTCCTTACTACAACTACCCTACTTATTCTCCTAATGGCTACCCTAATGGTTACCCTAACGGCTATCCTATGGGAGGATATCCTCCTAATGCCTGCCAAACATGCAACCCATGCCAAACATGCAATAACGGCGGATATCCCTTCTACACTCCCCCTCCTCCTCCTCAACCTTACCCCATCCCATACTACCCTACCTGTCCCACTGGTAACTGTGGTCGTCCAGTGGTCAATTCCAACTGTCTTGGGGGTGCTTGCACATTTAAGTTCTGTCTTTTGGATATCTGCCTAAGCGCTTCTTTTTAATGTGTAGGAGCATACATTCATGAGCATGAGTTTGGATCGTATGGATCACTACTATTACAACTTCTGATCGAAATTTAGTTACTTGGGAAAGCTGCATACTTAGAGCTTTCATTTACATAAACAAGCTATAAAACTGCTAATTTCAAATTTTTACTTCAAGAAATTTAAGTCTTTGAACCCTTGTTCAGACTTTTTTCCGCAAGTACCTAGTAAACAAATTGTCGTAAAAACTTATCCTTTTATGAGTGTATAAACACTACTATTGTATTTCATTTTCTGTGATGGTAACTAACAAATAATACTATCAAGTAAATTTAAGGTACTTTGTAGAGTTTTTTATTCAAGGGTCTGATCGATAATTTTTGTTTATAATCATTCTAATAACCTACTTGTTGTTAGTGCAGTATTCAACCAAATTAAGGCTCTTACTGCTTCCCAATCTTCAAGGACCAACTTCATGATAAACAACTATCGCTAAATTGTACTCTGTTACCTTAAAAGATTCTATCAACAAACTTTACAAAACAAATACCAGTTTTGCAACTTTTCAAGAGCGCAATATACCAGTACGTCATGATTTTTGCTTTTCAACTAGCAAAAAAGATATATGATGTGCATTAGAATAAAAGACTTAGTCTAGGCTTTGGCTACAACGTTTGCCACCTTACCTAACTCAATGCACAACATTTTGTGTGCAGCCTCGCGACTTTATTGAATGTAGATTCATTGTATACACACCGATCTATCAGTTCAACGGTGCTTTATTGAGTTTTGTACAGCTATTTTACTACATACCGACTTGTTTCCTTTTACTATCTACACACTATCCCCCACATATAACAACGTATAATCTCTTTCCAAACATGCAAATAAAACCAGGCGAAAGTTTTGACAATTTCTCTATTGGCGATAAATTGTACTTTGTGCTAAAAGAGATAAGGAAATCGCAGAAGCTGACGAACAGAAGGTACAGGATTTTGTATGACAACTTTGAGTCAAATACACAGGTGGATCTGAAAGATAACTCGCTGAATGAACTACTTGCTATAGAAAAAAGATTTTGTGTGATAGAGATTGAAAACTTTCTAAGGTTGACTTTCAATCGGAATCAGAATTTGGTTCTTATCGAACTGTTTATCAATAATACATTGCCTAGTATGGAGGTTACATATCAGAATAAAAGCGTGGTAAACGACATCACTTTTAATCAAATTTACTACAATGTTTTTGGGCCTACTTACGCCAACAACGACCAGGCTGTAGAAGATAACGAGATCGAGAAGAACCACTACATCCTCAAATACCCCGGCATTTCATTTACGTTCAAGACGCAGGACAAAAATATCGAAACTTTGCTGAAGACTAAGAACTTAGTCTGCAATTGTATCACCATTTTTAAAAACTTGGGAAAGTCAGAAATCAACTATGATCCTGTACTGGACAACAAACCTACTATCGACCATGTTGAAATAGATATCGAAAAGGGTGTGAGCAGCTTTTCGTTCTTGAACGATGAGAAAGAAGGAATTCCAATCATTATAAACGTGACCACAATTCAGGACATTTTAATGAGCTTTGGCCCTCCTAACGACAAGTTCTACAAGAATGAGGATTCCATCTATAACAATACTAACAACAACCTGCTGTTCTACAACTATTTTGATTTTGGATTCGATGTATGCTTTTTCAACTCCAAAGTCAAAAAGTTGATTTACCATTCGAATCTACCAAACTCAATCACATTTGGCAAATACAACAAAATCAGTTGGATCATACACAACCTTGATGACGATGGAACAGGAGCACCTTACAAGAAAGATATCCAGGATATTTATCAGAATATCATTGTTAACAAACTGGTTGACTCAAACAACGATAATGTTGAATTCATAAATGATCTGAACGTAAACGAGAACACTGGAAACAATTATGATTATGGTGCATATGGAAACTATGGTATTTCGTATTTGTATGGAAGAAAAGGCGTAGTTTTCGAGGTGTTAAAAGAAAACAATCTTGTTAGCTCTATAACTATATACTGATTTTGCCTCATGAGCATTTATAACTAATACTATCTATTCTATTCATTTGTTCATGGACGAAGTAAAAAACTAATAGGAACATTGTCCCATTGTATCTCTATACGTCGCTGGAACACACAAGACATGTATTGATAGTAACCACATGCCTACCGATTTACATATATTGTGTTTCAAGAGTTGTGAGAATTCCATAGAGAGCGGAGCATCGCGAACAATCTGTCACCAATCTAATAGTAATCTTTTATACAACTACAGTACATATTACCAGCGGACGTTATCGAATAGTAGGTCCAGGAAACGTATAAATGTGTCCAGTACCTTACAAATAAGTAGGGAAATGTTATACAAACAGTTCTGAAGAACAAAATTCTTGTAAAACAGCATGGATCAAAAATGAACGGTGTTATTATGGTTATAAAATTATGCAAATGCTGTATGTAATAATATGTTGACGAAAAATGGTAAATGAAATGCGTTATTCTAGCTAGTTTAGCAAAACTCAGATTGCGAATGAGTCGCTGGAAATTCCGAATCAAACCATTTAGCCGACTTCTTAGCTGACGAAGTTGGGGCCGACAGAAATTTCGCAGCAGGCTTTCTTTTGGGTGTAAACATCTTTATAGGTGACGAATTGATCTCATCATCTTCCTCATTAAAATCTGGGTCGGTGTTCAAATCAGAGTTTCGGGCCATTTTCTTTCGCTTCATGGGTGTCTCTTCAATTGTATCTCCCAGAGTCTCGTCTTCGCCATCTGAAAACATCTTACCATCTATGAGAACTATATTAGATCGGCGCGGACTGGAAGGCGATGGAGTGCGCTTAAGACGACGTTTTCGCTTTGCGGGTGTAGCTGCTATTTCAATATTGGCTGTTTTCTTACGTGACTGGTTTGATCGCCGCAAGCTGGGTATTTGGAAACTCGGTAGCTGTGATAGTTTTGTGCTTGGAAGGTTGTCCGCATGTTGAGAAGAGACAAGTGCTCGCGAAGGTTTTGAGGCTTCTCTTATTGCTGTACGCAGATCGTTGGAAATGTCTTGGGAATGTGGAAATGATTGAGTGAATGATTGGGAGAGCGATTGGGAAGCGCGAGATGGCATTTCGACTTGCCAACGATCCTCTCTAACTGAACTCGTTCCCAAACCTCCACGGGCCGAAACAATAGAGTTGGTGCGTGATGCTGGTTTACGCGACTGAAGCTGAATTTCTGGCTCTTCGTCAACAATAGTTGGTGCGGCGGAAGCTGGTTTTGGAGCTGGTCGGCTCATACTTAAACTATTACCTTTACTTGATTTGATTAAAGATCGACACAGGGTTGATAATTTTGAGCTGTAGAACGGTAATATACAGTCTCTACAAAAGTCTTGAGTTTTGTCCGATGCTGCAATTGCGTGTGCGACATCTTTGTATTGCTTGTCATTCTGCACGGAGGAGATATTCATTTCGTCTAGATTTCTTACACAAAGTAGATCAAACATGGCTTTGATCAGAGATTCTGTATTAGACGTTTTGAAAGGATCTTTTTTTGTTGACGCTTCTGGTTTTTTCGGTTTTCTTTTTAGTCGAACAAGCCCGCGTTTTTCACCAGTCGGTTTCGATATTGGCTCTTTCTTTTTTATTCCCAGCTTTGCATCACGATAATTCTCAAGTACTAAAATTTCTAATAGCACAATAATTTGAAGCATTATTTCTCTCGTCTTCAATTGATGAACCCCACGCTTAAACTCGGGAGATTCGTAAGTTGCCGTGGCTTCTCTTTCGCAAAGAGCTTTGAACCAGTCTTTCATATAGCTTTGCTCCTGTAGAGCATAACCCCATGGCTCTGAGCTATTCACAACACTCCAAAACGATTTGAGATCAAATTTTGAGTCTATGTCTCTGATGTCCACAACAAGCAGTTTCAGAAGAGGGATCAAATAATCAATATATTTGACTTTTTCTTGCGGTGTGTCATTCAAAGCAGGACATTTTTCTTTTGCCATGTTTCTAGCTTTCTGTAAAGTCATTTTAGGGAAATAGGACACGGAAGTTTGATTTTTGTATAATGTCTCGTTGTACTTTTCAGTGATAAGTGACTGGACATCATGCACTTGTTTTGTAGGGCTTACAGTCACAAATGATTTTAGCTGCGAATCCAGATCAGGTTCAGAGATCGATACTGCGGTAGAATCATTGATTGGAGGAGACAAATTAAGAGTTTTTGGGGATGTGTTTTGTTGAAGCTGATGTAGAGAGGTGTTCAACATACACCGATTGAGCAAAGAGTCGAGATCCCATGAAACTGCACGTTCAACGCCGTGATGTTGTTCAGGGGCTACATCGATGCTTTCCAGAGAGCGAAAATCTCTGACACGAATTGATTCGGAAAGTTTGGTGACCGCCCACATATTGGCACTATACCATTCAGCTATGGCAAGAAACGTTTTACCTCCATGATTTAATTGTACTGCTACAACAATATCATGCCGATTTTCGAAATATTTGTCTAGAAGCTTGGAGTTTGCGGGTTTCACAAACAAGTTGGTATTCTTGCTATCAGAATGCTTTGAAGAAATGAGAAAATGTATTGGAATATCAGAGCGTCGTACCCGTTTAAAAGGAGTGATGCTTGTAGGTATACCGTCCACATCTGAATCTAACGTCTTAATAGTTTAGCTGTTAGTTTATCGCATTTAAATAGAGAGATTCAACAACAAAAAGCATACAAAAACTTCAGACATCAGCAAGAGTTCAGCAACGACATGAAATCACAAGATCAATGAGTAGAGATGAGCCGAAGTATGGTGTGTATCGCTGAGATGGACAGTACAACATCCGCAAGATTAAAACAAATCGCGTCACAACTGTGGGAAGGTTAGGGTCAATTAGCCAAATTTAGCGGAATGAGCGAACGCGTCTAAACTACAACACTTAGAGTCCGTAATAGGCTTAGTCATATTTTTCATGTGCCTTAAAGTTTAGAGTTACGAGTTTAGGGTTTACGTACTGTATATTCTGATAAATACACTGTTGGGAGCGTAGATCTTGGACCGTACCCTCGAGGTCCGATTTGGGCATAAATTTTACTCTGAGCGAGCGTAGCACACAGGAGAGCGAGCGCTTCGGGAGCTCAGTAATAATAACGCTGAGTATTGCGTTTTTAATAAGCTGCCGGTTAAGTAGTAGGGAAAGGAACGCAATATACGTGGCATGTATGCAAGTAGCAGAGACTTCAATATCTTAAGGGAAGTATTGCATTAAAAACAGTTATGAATGATATGGGCTGGTTTCTGTATGACGGACATTGAATCATTGAATAGATTGTGTGGCAATTCTAAAATGTTGCTCTTTGGACATGCTGCGTGCTGTCGTAAGTTAAATAGCATTTGCTGGGGAAGCTAAAATGTTAACATGAGCCTCACGTAAAATTTCCTTTCAAATTTCACTAGAGCCATAATTCTCAATACTAAAATTATTGTTTTATGATGGACAACAATTCCCAAGTTTGAACATTTATTAGGTGTGGTAGAAAAAAAAATTTTTCTTATTTTTCTCTCTCTTCTTCTTTTTACTGGTTTATTCCACCTTTTCACTATTTGCTTGAAAATTTTTTCCTTACTCCGGAATATTCACACCTCCTATCCACTCCACATCTACAACCAATTTCTAACGCGATCTGAAATCTATACCGATTATTTTCAATCACTCAATAGATTTGGATTGTACTTGTTAACTGATAGACAGACAGGCAAACAACTCACCAAACGGACGAAATAGTTTTCATTTTCAAAAGATTTTTTTCAAGTCTCATTTTTTGTTCACTTTTGTATCACATCTACACTTCCGTCATTTAGCATATTAATATCATCTTCTATTAATCAAAAAAAAAAAAGCCCAAAAAATCTCATACCTCTTCAATCGATAAAATAATCATGTCCGCCCCAGTCTCATATGCTTCTGCAGTTGGATCAGCTACCAAAGATTCGATTGAGCCCGAAGTCTCCCAACAGAAAGACCAAACTGAACAACAAGCACCACAACAAAAGGCCAAACCCACCTCTGATCTAACTACTGCCTCTTCAACATCGGCTCCTTCCCCGTCCGAGCAAAAGGAAAAGTCCGAACCATCCAGCATAAACTCTTCAAAAACCAGTCTGACACCCGCCCCTTTGCCCAAAGTAAATCCTTGGAAAATTGACGCTGTGGCCACTCCCTCGGCTAAAAGTTCTGAACGATTATCTAGCAAAGCTGAAGAAAAATCGTTGAATCCAGTGAATTGGCCTAAACCTGACGAAAAGGATCAAACATCTCACCAGCAACAACCCAGTAGTGCTCCAGTGAAATCTAGTCGCCCATCAGGAAAGGAAAAATGGATCCCGATAGAATTTACACCTGTTAGCGCAAAGCCAAGAGGTAATAAATCTTTCCGTTCAGGAAACCTACCAAATGGCGGAGCCAAATCTGGTGGTAATCCAAACAACAACCCCGGAAAGCCTCGTGGCGGTTCTAAGAGTGCTCCCAAGAACGGTTCACAAAAGAAGTCTTCTGACAAATCTGTCAGAAATGGTCAACAGCAACAGCAGCCTCAACAGGAACAAGCGCCATCGCCGCAACAATCGCCACAACAGCAGAGTCAACCTCAAACACAACAATCACGATCCAATTCTGTAAATGGAAGTGTTAAGGATGTTACTAAGGACAAGGCAAAGGGAACAAGCAATAGCAGTAGTGTAGCTCCTGGAAGCAGCAGCAACAACAAGCCAGGCGTGAAGAAAAACCGATTTGGTTCTGATGAAGGTTTTAACAACCACCATCACGGAAATGGATACCACAATTACCACCATCACAACAATAATAACAATCATCATCATCACGCTCGTGGCGGAAACTACAACTCATATGGTGGACGCAGACCTTCAAATGTCAACTACAACAAATACTATACAGATATGTACGAAACAGCACTCACTCAGATTGTACATCAAATTGAATATTACTTCTCACCTGACAACCTTGCTAAGGACGTGTTTTTGCGCAGGCAAATGAACAGTAAAGGCTGGATTCCATTGTCTATTATTGCATCATTTAACCGTGTTCGAATACTGACTGGCGGTGACTTTAAGCTGTTTACTGAAGCCTGCAAATCTGTAAGAAACTTGGAAGTCATTACTGACAAGGCAAGAGTTAGAGGTAGCTGGGAAAAGTGGATATTCCCTGCTGGTGAGAGATCAGATGTTGGAAGAGATGAGAGTGAACCCGTCAAATTGGTTTTCAACCCTGCAGCGGCAGTTCCTTTTATTCCCCAATCTGAAGTTGCTTAGGTACAGAATAACCTATTTTTTATCTATGTTTATTCCTTACCGAAATCATTATTACTTGTTCTGAACCATACATGGAGGTCTCCTCTTTTTTTTTTTTCAATTTTTTTATGTTCACACCAAATCTACAAAAGGTGGAACAGTCCGCTTTCGAATAATTGATTGCAAGAAAAGTTTTTTTTTATTTTATTTTATTAATATTATATTATAGTTATTGTTTGTGGGTAGACAGGGCATATCCCGTTATACCGTGAAATAGTTTGCGTTTAGTTATTTGGAAAAATTGTATGGAGTTGGGTGAAGTTTTTTATTTTTTATATATAAAATTTTCTTGTACAGTACGTTGATGAAGAAGAAAAGAAAAAATAAACTTGTACATTATGTTTAATAAATTTTTCATTTGATTTTTAATTACAGTTGTCATAGTTGAGTATGGTCCGAAGATGCTGGTTTGAGAGGAGACTTGAAATTGCCGGTGTTAGTCAAGTAGCGCAAAGGGGTTATACGGAGGTGTTTTCAGAGGTGAATTTTCATATTTGGGAGTTTTGAGTTGTATGATGAATGCACTTGTGAGTAAAGTACAGTACATAGGATATGTTATATAGAGCTTCTACATGGTACTTAAATGTGAGTTGATAGATTTTAAAAGATGAAAGATACACCTTGATTTACTACAGTACTGTACTTAGCTCCAGGATATGAATTGAATTTATACAGGGCCTATTACAAGCAATAAAGAGCATCCAAAAGAGTTCGTCAGGCATCCTGACCGTTTTGTAAGTAGTACGTACTGTACAACCCATCTGAGCTGGCAGCTCAGTTCCACCATTTTACAACCTAACAATTGTCAAGAAGTTTCATAACTCACACGGATGGTCTCTCCAGACAGACCTTCCAGGCACTGATCAAGTATGTACCGTCAAATAAACGTAGCAAAAGTTGCAACTATTTATGATACTGTATATGATGACAGAAACTGTATTTACAGGTACAAACTCACAAAATTAATATTATCGGGTTTTGCAAAATTTCTCTACCAAATGTTGCATAAACTCTGGTTGAAAGGAACCCTTAACCTTTATCAAAAATGTTGTCCGGACATTTTGTATTTTACAAGTACATTAGGAGCCAACCGAGGCTTATGTTACAGGAACCCCAGATTTTTCTTTATTTGCTTTAAAGGACCCCACAAATAAGAATGTGTCAATGGAATGCATAATGAGATTGGGATATTCATGAATATCGAGATATAACTCTAGGCAGTACTCATAAAGTGTGGACCTAATTATAACTGTCTGTGGAATTAGTTGCAGTGTTTGTTAGCTTGTAAAATCGGAGATATCTGGTCACCCCTAGTCTAAAGTCTTACTAGATAGAAGGATCAGAGAAATATACCGATAGTTGATCGATAAGCTTAGAACGTGCTCTATGTATATAGAATAAAGTTGAATATGACTGCTATGGTTTCCTACATCGATGTGGGGGGTTCTCGAGGAGAAAAATTTAAAAGAAAAAAAAAATTGAAGTTTGTCTTTGATTCTCCTACTTTTCTATTTTATTGTACTTCCATCTATTTTCGTACTTCCCGTTGCTCACCCGACCCACTCAGATTCCGTGGTCAAGGCTATTTTAAATTCGTCAGTACTCCCTGCTATCTCGGAGTGAATCTTCTCAAAATCTCGAAAGTAGTGACATTTTAAGATCTCTGCTGGAATATACACCAAAGATCACTGGTAAAGAGTGGAACTTATCACAAACACCCTCACAATGGACACTCAAAATTCGCTCACATTAGCTATACTTTCTATTCTGAAAGGTTCCTATCATGGCATACTTTACGGTGGTAAACTACGGTTCATTCACTCGCTAGCCACTGCTCTTCTCTACCACCGTCGAACCGATGGCCTTTCCAACACCGGACTCAAGATACTCAGAGACACTCAAAAACACGCATTTGTTCTCGGCAAATACGTCGGACTATACAAGCTCATAGTCATCGCGCTACGGTTCGTGCACACACAGGATCTTGCTGCAGCTGTCGCCGGAGCGAAGACAAAATCAAAAGGCTGGGAGCCTTTCTGGGCCGGAGTCATTGCAGGTGTGTTGGTGTTTGGAAAAGATCCCCATCCAATACCGAAGCAGATCGTGCTGTATTTGGTGTCCCGCGTTGCTCTGGGACTGGCCAACCTCGCACTCAACTCGCTGTACCCGCCAAATAGCGCCGCGGCAGTAGCGCATGGGAAAACGGGCGTGGCTAAGAGGACCATGGTATCGAATATGTCGTGGACTGTTGCTACTGGTCTTACGTGGGGATTGGTCATGTACCTATTTGATTCAGAACCTAACGTGCTTCAGAACTCGCTCAAAAATTCGATGGTGTACTTGTACAAAGAAAGTGATTGGAACGGACATGAACTGGGGAACTCATGGGTCGAAGAATTGCTAGGACTGTCATAATTGATCGGTCGGCTAGTTTCGCGGGGGTTGTTTGTTCAGAATGTGTATAGAAATATGTTTGTTTTTAATGCAGGTTGTGCTCTTTGAGCTGAAAAAGATGGGGAAGGGCATTGAATCAGGAACCCGATATGGTTTATAGATACTGTTCAAGATGAAGCGTGTGACACTACTTCATGCTAGTAAGAGTTCTGTGTATAGTAGTATCATAGTATGAGTTCCGTTTTGTATTTGAAACAAAATGTCAAGCCATATATCATAAAATCGTAGCTTGGTACTCTATAAAATATTTCTTTTCTCTTTTCGAGACTTTTTCCGATGCTAAGGGTGCTTATACAACGCCCTATATTAAAGTGAACAGCCACAGCCAAATTAAGCTGAGAGTGACTACCGGCTCTTATAGCACAAAAGATTTGAAAACTTATTATTCTTCCCTTTCAGTACGTTTTAGTCTTGATTGATAATTGTACACATCTCTTAACGTTATGAAATCGCCGCGTTCACGAATAACACTAACCACTTGTGTAGCAGCAACACCACTTCTGACAGAAGTGTCGAGAAAATCGCGAGATGATGGAAAGATTAACCGTGCAGATGCGTGAGTTGAGATATCTTTTGAAGGTTTGTGATTGTGTTCGGTCAAAGATTTTTTTAGAACCCATTTCATTACAGAATTTTTTATCACAGAAACTTGAGCGAAGCATCCACATTTTCGTGTGCCTGTATTTTTTCGATTTTTCTTAGGAGCATAAAATCCTGAACGATCGCACACCATGCACACTTCTTTAAGGACTTTTTGGCCTGCTTCAGATACATCGTATCGATTTCTTTTCAATGAAAACGCATACCCGTGGTCGCGCTCCCACTTGCGTAATGCAACAAGAGCTTCGTCTGACGTTTCAAATTCTTCATTGTACGGATTTTCCTTTTCGATATCAGGATTTGACGAATAGACTACACCATTGATTTCAACTGAAACCGCGTCACGGCTTATCTCGGACGTCAGATCAGAAGACTCTTCAGGAGACATCTGAGAAGAACTGAGGTCCCGAATCACAACATTTTTATTACTTGAACGAGAAGCGTCACGGTCAGGATGAATATCTTCTTCAGAGGCCATATCAATATCGATAGTGATGTTAGTTTGAAAGATGTACTGTACAGTATACTGTTCCTGGATTACTTGGTTACACCATTAGACAGAAACTTAACGAGGTTTAATTTTCGACAATAATCCCTTAACCTAAGTTACAAAAAAGGGCTACTTATCACTCTCAGCTTAATTTGACTGTGGCAGGCTGCTCTCACAGTAGGCTTTGGATAAAATTACGCCCGTTGCTAGTATAGGCAAACGATACTTAGGCAGTAGGCTTGAAACAGTGTCACTAAAAATCTATGTACTTCAATAATTATCAGTTTATTGTCTTATGTCAACTGACATTAGACTAATAGGCCAGGAAATCCTCTTTTCCTCGCACGGTTGTGGCTAGGCGGGATGCTCGTTAGATGCGATGTGAAGAAAGAAGGTTAATGTGTATGGATATGATCTTTTAGGCTTATGGTATGAGGTGATGGTATTGCAAAGTGCAGATTTCAATGGAGATTGCTTCAGGCTTCCGTCAAAGGACAGGTTTCTTTTCAAAAGAGGAAAAATTAAGCAACGTGTTTTGTTATTGTCTACCAATAGTAGAGAGATGGAAACTAATGATGCGGTGACCGTTGATGTTAGAAGTTTTGAAAAGTGAGTAGCTTTTGCGTTGAAATATAAATATTGTCTTAGTATGTATTCGTCAATACAACAACATAGTATACTGATGGTCAGTACTTTCTTCGATGACTCTTTCACGCAAAGGGATAAACGCGACAAAACTCTACTGTTGAAAGGTTGGTAATCCAAGCTTTGCTTGTTAAGAAAGCAGTGGATTATGTTATTTATATAATTATTTCCGGCACAATTGGTATTGAAGCTCTGTCCAGATTCTCATATGTTGTGCTTGTGTGATGCAAACAGCAACTGGTCTAGATAGATTCACCAAGTCAAGATATCTTTACAATTCTATGAAGTAATTATACTTTATTTGTATACTGGTATGGTTTACAGAAGGAGTGCTTTAGCATTGTCCAATTCAGCTAATAAGGACTATATAAGCAGACTATGATTCTATTGATATGACCGGCAACCAGACTTAAATATTTACAAGAAATAGGTTTATTGTCCGTGAGTATATCAACTTGATTTGGCATGTATCCAGTATATAAAGCATTTGTTTGGAAGAATATACAAATATACACTTCAAGGGAACGGGCCTGAACTATCTTTGATCTAAAAGCGTTTTGTTATGGAAAATACATAGACAGTATGATAGTAGATAAAGTCGTTATCATTACTCCCATTCAGTTGTTTGTATGGCAGTAATTTACATGCGCTATGGAAGCTACATCCAACCGTCGATATAAAACTTCACATAAAAGTGAATATACCTTCAATTTAAAGTATTTAGTAAATTATGTGTTGTATTGTGCTTAGGTTTAATTTGCATATTGATAACAGAATTCAATGACTTCATATAACCAGCGTAATTATTGGCCAATATTAAATTTCACACGATATGGTCTGATGATATCTACTTCATGTCAATTTGGCCTCTTGTACTCAAAACTGGATTTATAACCTCAATCTGATTTTAAATTCTGGAAAACGCTATAATTATTCAAACCCCTCATATAGGCCTAAAATCCATAGATGGACCAGACTATATATATGTGCTCATGTAATTTACAGGTATCGGTGCTATCTCTCAGTCAATGAGATACAATCCCTTCAAAGGTGTTTAAATATCATGAGTGGTGTTTCCAAGCCCACTACCCTCACATTGTTTTCACAATAATTTGCGTTAAATCAAACAAAAGCCTTGTAGAACAACGCACATATTGTATTGAAGTGATCATAAGAGAAAAAATCAAAACATATAAATATCTTTGAATCCTCCGCTAAAGAAAATTACTCCAGAGTACTGTGCTGTTTAACCTCATAGTTTATTTTGATTGAAGAAACAGGAAATACTGAGTAAATATGTTTCTGGGTCTCGTACAGCTTCTTGTATTGACTACAGGTGCCAATGCACAAGCAGTTGATCCCAATCTGGAAGCGAGATGTGTAAGCTAAACACTTGATGTTATGAAATTGCATACAGCTAACTAACTACTATTTAGACCGATCAAGGACTTAGGAATTGTTTGGCTGCAATGTACCAAGGTTATACCTTGTGTTCGGCTACTGACCTGGTTTGCCAATGTGACTCAGTGAAAGATGTCGCTGAAGTGTGCTATACTGACTGTCCTCAAACCGTAAGAAAAACACACTGGAAGCCTTTTCAATATGTACTAACCCAGAAAACTTTTAGGACAGCGTTGAGTACATCAAGCTCTTTGTTACTGACCAATGTCATCTAATTCAAAACTTAAATCGAGATGAGACTATCACTATTGAAAGCATCGCTCAAGATCAGTTTCAAGACATTGGCGTGCCTTTCCCTTTTCCTGTTGATACTGCTTTTTTCTACGATAAAGAAGAGGATCTAGACGACGAATATGATGCTCCTGCAAATCTTGAAAACGAAAACGGAATTGAATATTATGAAGACGAAGAAGATGAAAAATATCCCGTTAACTTTTCTGAAGAAGAACTTGACAAAGAGCGATTTGATTTGAGTAATGACTACGATGATTACGACGAGAACGACGAAGACCTTCAAGGGTAAGTGTAAATATATTTTGTGTTTTATAGTTGGGGACAGTCTAACCTGCTAATCACCCACTGGGAACCCCTAGAGGTGCTGGCAGACTAACTTGAGATTTGGTGGACAATGGCTGATGTGATTTACTGTCATAGGAAACTGGATGCATTCTTCAAAAAATACGACCGTGAGGCTTCAAACTTTTTTGATAGCCCGGAAAGGTATCAAGGTGAAGACGGTGTTGCTACTGCAGCTTGGTTTTTGGACAAGATCTTCAAGAAAAAACACAAGACATCTACTGTTACTACCACTGTTACTGATTTGGAGCCAGCTTTTTCTACGGTCTTTTCAACAATCGAACTTCCCGCGTCTTCGGTGCCTTCATACTCTGAAGCAGAAGACCTGGCATACACTGAGACTGAGCCATACCAAGAACCTGATGAGTTTTATACTTCTACCTCTGAGACCTCTTATACTGAGACAAAAGAGTCTTCTTACTATGAGCCTTTAGAAACTGCTCCAATGGAGACAGAAGAACCCTATTATGAAAATGAACCTTCTTACTCTGACCCATCGGAATATTCTCCTTCAGAAAAAGAAAAGCCCTATCTTGATGAAGAACCATCGTATTCTGAGCCCTTGGAAACTACACCTTTGGAGACAGAAGAGCCATCTTATGAGGAAGAACCTTTTTATTCTGAACATCAAGAATCTGCTACTCTGGATGAAGATAAGCCATCTTATACGAAAAAACCTTCCTATTCTGAGCCTCAAGAAACTAACCCCGTTGAAAAAGATGTGACGGACTATGAAGAAGAACTTTCAGATTCTGAACCTCTAGAGACTGCTCCTTTGGACGAAGAAACTCCCTATTATAAGGAACCTCCCTCCTACCCTGAATCGAAAGACACTAAGCCTGTACAAAAAGAACCAAGTTACGAAGAAGAAACTTCTACTCCTGATTCCCTAGAAACTACATCTGTTGAGGAAGAAAAGCCATATCAAACGGAAGGACCTTACGACCAAAAAGAAACCCCCGTTTACGAGGAAGAAGAAGAACCGGCTGTTGTCAAACCGAAAAAAGATGCACCCCCCGTTGACACTAAGAAAAAGGATTTTTTTGCCCACGAGCGTTTACCCCCCAAAATTGCAGACGAATTAGATACTGGTGACATCACGGATAATGAAGAAAGCTTTCCAAGTGGCATTGATGACACTAATTATGCCGAAGATGTTTCTACGGGTAACAATGAGGGTACAAGCAAACTGGAAAATGATGAAGCGTCTCAGACAAATGATACTGCTCAATCTCCAATGAATGGATCTATCGGTAAGGTCATTAGTGAAGAGCCTCGTAAGAACGATAGTCCTTCCAAGGAGACCCCTTTTGAGATCACTGTCGAAGAACCTGAGAAAGCTGCTGAGAATGTATCTACACCAGATAGCATGGATTCATTCACTGAAAATCCTGAAACTAGTGAGTCAACGAGTGAGGCATCAGACAGCCTTGACGCAGGTCCTAATAATGATGAACTCAGCTCTACGATCCAGGAGCCAGTCAAAGATATAGAAGATTCTACAAGTATTGTTGATTTTGAAGATGGTGCTAATGTTAAAGATGAGAAGTTGGATGAAGCTGATGCTAGTATGGAACCTTCTCCTATGGAAAGCTTCGAAGATGCCGAGACAAATGACAACGAAGCCCTTGAGCCTGCCGACGGAGATTCGTCTTTACTGCCAGCTGACCGTAAAACTAATACTACATCTTCAGCACCCGAAAACACGTTTGTTGACTCAGGATCAGACAATAGAAACTCCGAGTTGAAAGAGGAAGACGATGCTTCTGATGCAGAAATAAGTGATACTGGCTCAGCAGACACAACAACCGATGATTCGTCTTCTGACAACCTCCCAGGTAGTTCTACTACTCACCCTTCTTCCGGTGGCACCGCTGGGGTTGATGGCCTGGAGTCCAATGACATTACTGCATTAGAACCAGGTACTGATGATGCTGTTTTCGAAACAATGCCAGACGGCTCTGATTTTGACTCTAAAATTGATGATACTGTTTCTGAATCAGTACCCAAAGATTCGCCTTCTGATTTTGTTTCCGAAGACTCTGACACTGAAGAGATCTTGGAGGACGTGTCTTCAGAGCCAACGACTAAAGATGATGCTCTTGATGGGCCAGAAGATAGCCCTACACCTTCTACGATCTTTGATGAAAAGAGTTCAAATGGAGCAGTATCCCAACCCAGGTCAAATGACGACATATCTGAAGAACGCCAAACGGAGCCTTATGAAGATACCAAATTTCCTGATGAAGCCCCTCTGAATGATGAGACTCCCATGGAAACTCCCGATACCACTGAAGATCTACCTCAAGAGGAAACCCCTGGCGAAAAAAAAATGGCAGGTGATGATATTCCTAACCACTACATGGAAAATCCCGATGCTCCCTCAGACTCCTCTCCTATTTTTGGTCCTGACGGTGAAAGGGAACAGGCTGATTTAGCAGATAACTCTCAACCTCCCTCTGAACACTCTAGCACTCCATCAATATCTGATACTGATCCCTCAACAGACGATGTAGCTAAAGTTCCAGCCCAGAGCAGTCCGGTTTTTGGTCAGCCCTCCCAAAACGATTTGAATACTGCTGGTCCACTCGACGAAGATGAGCCTGAAAATTTTGATCAATCTTCAGAAAATGATCATAATTTAGCTCAAAACCCAGCTGATAACGTGAGCGAAATTGATTCTGGCGCAGAAAATACTTTCATTCCAGAGTCTGTTATCAATTCTGAGCCGTCTGGAACTTCAAAAGAAGAAGCGGTACTTGAAGTTGGAACACCTGCCACTGTTTCAGACGAGTTAGCTACTACACCATCCGAGGATGTGTCTTCAGAAGAAGAAACACGCGCTAACGAAGACCTTTCTTTTGAGAACAATGGCGAAGGCACTATCCTAGATGAAGATGCCAGTGCGAATGCTGGTGATGTGTCCGAAGGACTTTTTTTATCTGAATTCAAGAAGTTTTCAAAGTTTTCAAAATTCAAGAAGGTTAAATCAACATCCACCATAACTCAAGTCTTGACTATCACATCTGTTTCTATAATACCTAAAACTATCTTTAACACTGAGACATATCAAATTGTCACCTCTACCTATTCTTCTGACCTCTCATCAGAAACACCTTATGAAGATGAGCCATCCCCTGAAGAAAGCACAGATTCTGAAGACGATACATCGTCTGATGAGGAGTCGTATCCTGACAGTGAATCATATCCTGATGCTACTTCTACCTCCATGTTCAGTACAATCACACAACCTTCATCCTATATTTCCGAGCCATCCCCAAGTTTACAAGTCCCAACTGACGATACTGACACAAATAGTGAAAAATCTTTCAAAGAAAAATTATTTGAGAAAATCCGTAATAAAATGACAGGAAAGAAGGGCGATTCAAGCGAGTCTAATAGTAAGTATTTTGAGTTTCAAGAACGGTATTGCATACTAACATTCATCCATAGTAGGAAAAGAAGTCAAGCCCAGTGCATTTTCCTATGAAGAAGAGGAAGACATGGAGTTGTATGCCATGGTTTCAAGTGGTGCAATCATGGTTGCATGTTGGATTCCTCTCATGGCCATATTCTCATTGATGTCATTTTTGGATCCTTCTCCCCTTGTTTTCCTACTGTTAGCAGGTCTTGCTACTGCTTATGTGAGGTTTTTCCTACCAGAATTAGCAAACTCTCTGTGAAAAGCTCTACTTCACTTCTCTAGCTAAAATTATTTATTTTATTAATACATGAACTAATTTGCTGTTTATCAAGGTCTGTAACGCTTATTTTGTTTTCTTCTGATCTTTTTCGGCTTCGATCTCATCAAGCCATTTTAACGTAAGACCAATAGCTTGCTCCAGGCTGGTTGGAGGCTCGTATTTAAGTAAAGACTTGGCTTTTGTAATATTGTAATACTTATCGGCGCAGGTGGTTCTCACTCTGAAAGGTGTGAGTCCAGGTTCTTTACCAGTAAGTTTACTTACAAATTCCGAAATATATCCTATTGCAATTCCCAAATTTCTAGGAATAACAAATTTAGCATCATCAACAAACCCATCGGCTTTCCAAACAGCACGGGCCATGGACCAAAAGTAAATAGGACTGTCATTGGTTACGAAAAAAGCTTGACCATTGATTGTTGGCCTTATGCTGTCAATAAAGAGTTTTTGGGTAGCTAGAGCGTGAGCATAAGCGACATTTCCAGCATATGTAAAGTCAAATAAGTTAAGATTATCACCCAATTGGAATTTGTGTTGACCACGGAAAGCAATGGCTCTAATATTCGGAATCATTTGTCTGTCTCCGGGTCCAAAAATTCCAGCAGGTCTGATAGCAATAGTGTACAAATCCTCTGATGCTGCAGAAAGAACATGAGATTCTGCAATAGCTTTAGTTTCGTTGTAGGCATCCATGGCAACCTTGGGAATAGGATATGATTCATCTGCATTGCGTAAGTTTCCACCGTCAAAAACCACACCTGCAGAGGAGGTGTACACCAGAGCCTTAACATAAGGTGACTTCTTTGCTTGTTTGATAATGTTAAGAGTTCCTTCGACGTTCACTTTATGGTAGATGTCCTGCCCCAAGCCATGTACAGGAGACACTGAATGCACAATAACTTTGGCCTTTGAAGTTTCCAACGCTTTAGAAATGTCTTCTTCGGAAGTGATATCACCCACATGAACCGTGATCTTGGCCGGGTCAAAAGTATAAAATGTCGGAGAAATAGGAGGTAAAGGTCTGATATCGAACACATGAATGTCAGGGCGAGGTGAAATATTCCAGTATTCCTCAATCATATGAAGACCGAGAAACCCGCATCCTCCGATCAAAATAACGGACTCCAGTCCGGGGATTTCTAAAACTGGTTTTTCGCTTGGATTCGACATTTGTTGGCTTTTCGAAGTAGTTTAGTACTCTTGAACAGGAGTCAGGTCTGGCTAACTTAAATTTCACGATGACATTACTGTCTGATATGTACCTAACCCTGGAAATTCGTTTCTGAAATATTTGTCTATCTCGTAACAATCCTGTAATATAAATTATTCATACAAGGATGACGTTAAATGTGTAGTACGTATAAGTCCCATAAATCCTTTTGGTAAACCAATACTCCTACAGTAGTTTTAAAACCAATTTTGTTTGCTGTCATTTAACGTGATGGGGATGATATTGTGTTGCATACGAGCTTGCTATTTGCAGCTCTTTTTTCATGGTTTCGAAGTCCAGGTGTCAAACTTCAGTATTGAGATTTAGAGCCTAGTATGTGAAGCTTAATATTCAAGGTCTACAGTTGAAAAACAAGATCTGAAAATCAAAAGTTTAAGGTTTACTGCTTTAATCGTAGAGCCCAAAACCTGAGAATAATAAAAGGTGGTAACTTCCAGAATTCAGATCACAGTGTTTTTTGAATGGGTATTTAAAAATTAGCGCCCACAATTTTAAAGCTAAGATGGGACACACCAGTTATATATCTGTTCCTACTACTTGAAGTTAACTACACCGTCCAGTGCTTTGTAATTGCTAGTTGAAAATAGCATTGAAAAGTAGAAACTGTATTTTGGGACAGTAAAAGAGTTGTTTCAAAACTGTAGCCTTTTGTGACATTTTTCAATTTTTATCCCGTTGGGACTTCTTAAACTTGGTTGTCAATCATTTTATGGGTCACTAAAACTTCTGCAATTTCCACAGCATACTCTTCACGTTTCAATATTTTTAGATCTATGGCCAGTTCAACGCCATATGAAACTGTTGAATGTGTATTTCAAGAGCTAGCGTTTTATAGCTCTTTGAGCCTGTCAAAATTCTGGATTCTAGTAGATTCTCAAGTTAGGCGTGTCGATGATTTTGTCAAGCAAATCTTATGGACATGGATGGCTATTCATGGTGGAGAAGAGTTGATTTTTCATGACAAAAACAACACAAAAGTGAGTTCCAATCGATTCAATTTTTAATTTTGATGTTAACCTATACTCTTAGGTCTTTAATACCAGTGAGATCTTAAACTACAGATATAAGGATGTCATTGCTTTGTACCCAGCACTAAGAATAGGATTGTGCGAAAGCGCAAGATGGAAACGGGTAGTGAAAACTTCTAAATCATCTGGAAAGGTACGAAAACTGTTTATTCTTGATAGATTTTTTACTAACTAAGCTAGATTTCTTCCAGTCTTTTTGATATTGCAGTGATTGTTGGGAAATTCAAAGAAAAAGGCGTGTCAACGAAGGATTTAAGAAAAAGAATGAAGGAAGATGATGGGAAATTAGTCAAGCGTATCAATGCACTCTCGTCTCTCGGAATAGTTTATAAGATTGTTACTCAGCATGAGGGAAAAAGTGTATATACGATGGTTCATAGCACATACTTTTTGAAGTCATCTTTCGCAAATACTCAAACTGATCAACGGAAGGTCGGGAATGTCGCATCTCTGATAGTTAAAACAGTTAAAAACTCGCCTTGTTCAGCATGCAGCATCGAGCAACTTCATCATGGGACTGGTCTTCCTAACAGCCTATCTGCCAAACAATATCTGATTACTAAAGTTAAGGAACTTTGCTGCTCAATGAATATTCAATTAAAAATATACGCGTCAAAGAAAAACAGTAACAAAAAGCATATGGTAATAGAATATCGCAAAGATCGTGATACGAATTTTACAGAAGATTTCGAAATGTTTGAAGACACTCAGTTTAATGATTTTGGAGATGATGGATATTCTCATAATACATCGAACGTTTGTTCAGACATGTTTAGCTTCGATGATTTGAAATTGAGTAATGGACATATTCTGACAGCTTTATTCAGCGCGAAATATCCGTTACATCTCGCTATGCATGATTTTTTGGACCGTCGAGGAAGACGTGGAGCAAAGTTCGACGATATAATTAGTCGCATACCTGGTGTATCTTTCATTAGCGTAGCATCATCAATTCTTGATTCGATGGCCATTGATGTTCACAATCCTTCGAAAAGAGTCAGGAAACTGCTTCACTCTGTTCATGGAGGGAAGTTGCTTGTTGAAGGGGTAGACAGAGAGAAATGCAAGAGATATGTGACAAATTATATATACCGTCAGCGAACATCTCAGTCGGACGACAGTAATTGGGGAAATTTTAAAGGTACGCACATCGTTCCAGTGTCGCTTGAACTGGCAGATCGACTATATTATTCAAATTTGCCTGGTCTACTTGATTTTTTAAAAGAAGATACTCCAATAAAGAGAAAAAGAGAGCTTGATAATGTTGAAGATAAGAATCAAAGTACAAAAAGGATTAAACGATTTCAGAAAGTTCCAGAAGTGCATACACATTTAGGTGATATATCAGATGTTCGGGCGCTGAATGGCTTTAAACGAAAGAAGCTAAACATCAAATCTTTTCAAAAACACCAAAATGCAGATGATCAATTTGCACAAGAAAGTTTAACTAACGATGTTAAGAACACCCCCGGTGTTGAAGCTTATACAAAAGATAAAGAACGAGAACTTGTTAAATATGGCTCCACTTCTCCAAAAGTGCCTGATGTATATGTTATGCCACAAAATATTCCATCAGATCCCATACCGAAACAAACAACAAATCTTCATGTTCCAGACGACGAAGATGATGACTTACTAACAAATTCGGAGTATGAAACTCTAGATGAAATGGGCACCGGCTCTCCAGCTTTCCATTCTAAGCAAATTCTAAACTTGTTAGTAATTAATGGAGGTGTCATGGAAACAACAAGAATGCTTGATGATTTGAACAAAATACCAAATTTTGAAATCGGAAAACGTGCGTTTACAAGTCATAGTCAAACTCTTATTGATGAAGGGAAAATAAGAAAAATTTATATCACCATTCCAGGAAAATTTGTACCATCCAACACTACAAAATCAATTCTTATTCATAATTCTATATGGAACGATGATGACAGCAGAGTCATGACTGTGAAAATAGGAATTCTGCAACAATTTAGAAAACAAGAACTAGAGAATTATTTGTCAGAATTAAGTCGGTATATGTATATTTATTCGGCTGATCCCAACGAAGTTGACTCTGATAGTCACAATCATCACAAAATTCAGGAAAAGAATGTTAATACACCCAAAGAAAGAGACTCTTATTCTTCTTCAAGAACACCAAACGGATCACACCCTTCTCATAATTCAGCAAGAAAGAATACTGGTCTAAAGTCCGGAAGAAGTAAAAATTCAAATGTTCCAACACCATCTAACCCAATGCAGGAAGCTCGAAATTTTATGAACAGTATCAACACTCCTCAAAGCATAAATGAAGGGAAGCCAAATTCTACTGTGGATGAACCAGTGGGAATTACTATGCGTAAAAATGTTTCTGAAATTAGTGTCGTATCTCCAGAACATCCACGTTCTGATTTAACTCCCGAACCAGGTAATCTATCTCAACGCAACAAGCTACCAAGCCCTTCTACTTACTATGTCGAACATGGAAATCAGAAACTCTCCCAAGCAAAATGTGAGTCTCTGTTTACTACAAGTTATTATGAGGAGCTGTTTTTTAGGATGGTAATCATATCAAAGAGTTTATCTGGAGGAAAAACAGGGCTTGTAAAGTGGAGCGAAATTGCAAAAATATTTTCAATCGACAGAATCAAAGCAAAAACTGCGTTTAAAACCATTTTCAAAAAACGTTGTTGTGGGAAAAACATAGAATTATTGATGGATGATTTTGAACACGTATTCTTGAACGCTTACAGAGCTGGTAAGATACCTATCATTGTGGATAATGATTTTGACTTGCTCAAAATGGCTCTGTTTTGGATGAGAAGCATGCCTGATCTTTCTGAGATAGTTTCCAAAGTGCCGTTTCTTTATGAATCTGAAAAAGAAACCCTGGGTAGATGGACGTTTACGAAAGTTGAAGTGCCAGATATTCACGATTTAATATTAACATCCGACAATCCAATTTTGCGTGAAGATTTACTCACTGAATGGCCTGCCGCCTATACTAAATCTTTGCCCGATATCGGTGACGTTAGCGTAAGCAATGCTAAGGCCGCCATTAAAAGTATTATTGCTACTCCATCTGCGGTATATAGGCCCGCAATAGCAAGAGAAATGTTGACTGGCCTAGGCGTATTTAATTGCGCCCAAGCTACTTTTGAGCTGGAAAAGGAAAAAACCGTCGTTTACATTGCTAGGGATAAAACAAAAATTGTACCAACACGAAATTATCGATTTTCAGAAGCATTTTTCTATAAGCTTGAACCACGTTTAGGAATAAAAGTGCTTCATGATATGTCTTCATTTTACACAACTTTGGTTAGCAACGTTAACAAAGGATATGGTCTCGAATTGCCCAATGATCTCGATGATACCTGGATACCATGCTTGCTTGAAATGATTTCTTTGGGTAAAATCAGTATTAAAAGGAATAGGCCAGAAGCAAAAAACAGCACATTAACCATTCGAAGTTCTTTTGACGATGAAGGTGATATCGTTAGGCTGAAAGAAGTCGTCAGGTCTTCGAGGTTCTCTATACCTTGTAACAACGGGCCCAGTAGCGACATTTGGGTTGATGTATCTGGCAAGCCTATCAAACAGGTTTGGATTAGAGTGGTAATTTTAGTACTTTTCAAAATTTTGGAACGACCTGGTATTGATATAATTTCGCTGCAACAACTGGTGAAAGTTGTGCTAACAGTTTCAGAGGTAACAAAGGTAGTAAAGTGGCTTGTAAAAAAGAACGTTATCAGAAAGGGTGTATGGAATGGCTTATGGGTATTACCTGAATGGTATGCCAAAGTACCTTTGGAGATTACTCTTGTTGACATAGAAAGAATACCAGCATAGGAGCAATTCATAATTCAATCTGCATACTCAACATATTTATTAATATCATCAAATTTCAATGGTATGTATGGTTTAATATGTAACATTAACCAAAAGTGTTTACTGTGATCGCCCACTAGCTCTAGTTATCACCGATATATTGAATATCACCTAAGATAGTCTTCTGCATAGCTCTTTGGTATTAAAAATATCTGACCAATGGAAAATAAGTATTATCACAAAGGGCCCGTTCTGTTTACGTCTATATTTGTATAATTATATATTCTCTCATACAAATATTTTAAGTTACTATGGGAGAATATATAATTATACAAATATAGACGTAAACAGAACGGGCCCAAAATTAAAGATTTGGGTGATTTTTGTAATTGACTGCTTCAAGTGTAGCTGACAGTGATATTGCAGTCTCTCATTTCTCAAGTGTACGTACAGTAGATGTTTGTTTGATTAGTTATTTAAGAAACTTGACAGTTTGTATATTGTTTTTTATGTCCCGAATATTAGACAGAAGCCAGGTCTTACTACGATTGAAACTTAGCCATCGACATAATGTGCTCTCTGCAGTTAGGTATCAAAAGGCTCCAAAGAATCTTTTTTCCAGAAGTTTTCTAAATGATTTGATAAACAATTTCTGATAATAGTAAAACTTATATGTCAATGTCAAGCTAGAATATTGCAATATAAGACAGGTTTGAAAAAGGCGTGCTCTTCTATACGTTGTTATTTAACTAATTTAGTCCTTGATAGGATACGACCATCTATATGAATCAGTTTTTCAAGTATTTTCACTGAGTGTATGAATTCCTTGTGTGACACTGACACATAATATGCTCACTTAATGGCTCATGTGTATAGAAATCAGTAGTTATCGGTAAGAAGGTATCTACTCGGTCGAATTGATTTTTTTGTAGAGTTGTATATGGACCTCGACAGCATAACAAATTACACATAAACCTGCTGACGCAATAATCTACTGAACAATTACAATAAAATACACATTATGATGATACGTTTTAATATGTTGAATCAGTTGCATTTGAATTCATCTCCACTTCTTAAATTTTTTAAAAGTATCGTGAACTCAGTCTGTCACTGACCGTGGTTTTTTATTGCCGTTACGATCCGATAAACGGTTATGAGGTTCACTTCAGACTTCGTTTGAAAGCAAAAATACACTTCCAAAAATGCCCTGTACATATGTAAATCTCAACCGTTCTGCTTTATCTACAGAATCTGGATTGGCGACATGGTTCTATACACGTATTTTACAAAAAAATAGTGTACACAATTGACCAGCTGTCAGCACTACTGTTGGAATCACTGAGGCTATATTAGAGGTAGGTCTTTATTCCTTGATTTTCAAACGGCCCTTTATTAGCATATCGTATTATAGCAACTAAATAGTTCTGCATTATGAATAATTTTCTCGGCCAACCGGGCTATAGACTATTGTTTCAAGCATCAGTTACGTTCACAATCTATATTACAAGATTGATATGCTATCAAAATATATCGTGTCTATTTTGCTTAAGAAAAATGGTAGAATATGCTCAGTGCATACAAGTATTTGAGATATAATCGAAAAAGACGGTGTGCATACAGGCATTACACCACATCATTTAAGTAACGATTTTTTTCTCGCAGTCTTTCGAAATACCTATAAGAACTGAGGTACGAACTCTTTCTTCCTTCAAAGTAACCACTTAATAAAGCAACGATGCCTCCAAGAACCACTCGCAAACGTGCGGTTAAAAAGGTATGTAAACCATCTGCAATATGTAGAATAAAAGAAAACCTCATTCCAGCTCTGCTAACCACAAAGTCTCAAAAACCAAATCCCGATAAAGGAGCAGCGCCAAAAAGAGTATCTCTGTCAACAGCGTCAAAGAAAAAATTAGAAGCATTTGAAGAATACGTTAAAGAACTCATAACAACTCACATATCGAATTCTGAAGTAGATAAAAGTGCAGGTCAAGACTTGATACAGGCTGTTGACGTAAAGGAACATTGCAATAAAACTATAGTCAGTAATGAAGAAATAATACACGAGGTGAAGCAGATCAAAAAACAGCTACAATCGCTAAAGCATGTACGCACACTGGAACTAAAAGTCAGAAGTGGAAAAGTCTGTGAAATGCTCGACAAAGTGCTTATAAATGAATACATGACGTTGAAAGTGAATAGTTTAGACTACATGAAGCAGGCTGAAAAACAAGCTGCCGAAAATTTAAGGGAATACTTGGAGATTCAGGCTAAGCTCAAACAATTAGTTGAATGACAACAATAAGATGTAATATATCCAGTGTTGATGTATATTTGGTGAGATATATAATGTCATAAAATATCATTTGTCTGTATCCAGTACTTGTTTTAGCTTTTTTATAACACTGTTTACTTTTGATTAAATAACGGTTTTCTCTTGGATACAAACGCATCCATTCCTTCAATCTGGTCTTTGGTACCAAACAGGGAATGAAACCGTGCTCTTTCATTCTTCAGTCCCTGATACAATCCCACCTCATAACTTTCATTCACCACCTGTTTAGCAGCCTTCACTGCGAGTTTTCCGTACTGTGCAACTAGTTTTGCCGTGTTAACAGCTGCTTGAACAACTTCTTCTGGTGTTGAATATAGTGCTGAAACTAACCCTCTGTCAAGTGCTTCCCTAGCTGTCAGATTGCTGCCCGTAAGAATCAACTCCATTGATCTAGATTTACCAAGCGCTTTTGTCATTCGTTGCGATCCCCCAGCGCCAGGAATAAGTCCTAATTTGATTTCAGGCTGGCCAAATGTAGCGGATCTATTTGCATAAAGAACATCACACGCCATTGCTAGCTCACATCCACCACCAAGCTGAAGAAGATTGATGTTAGTAAATAGTAGTTGACTTTTTCAGATTCGATCTGAGATCAGTGGTATAAACATACTGCATATCCATTCACGGCTCCTATGATTGGTTTGGAGAATTTAATGATATCTGCCCAGCTCGTCAACAACTCATCAGTATACGCTGATTCAAAGGTATTATTTTTCATTTCCTTTATGTCAGCTCCAGCTGTGATTCAATTAGCAACCCCGTTCTTGTTTTCCAAACTAAACTGAGCGGTATACTTACCAGCAAATGCCTTCTCATTCCCAGTCAATACCAAAGCTCTAATAGAATCATCTTTATCGGCTTCGACCAGGACCTGGTTTAGCTCATTCATCAGCTCATTACATAGAGCATTCAAGGCCTTTGGACGATTCAATGTGACTTGAAGAACTCCCGGTGCCGGTGTTGAAAGCAGAAGGTATTTCCATGTTTTCTCCGACGACAATGTTTGGTTTACACTCAGTTCTGATTGAAGCTGTCGAAGTCTTGTTAAAGCTGACATTGTTAATTTTGGCGTTATCGTTATTGTTGTTGATAAAAAATTCAAATGTAAATGCGATGTGAAGTATATAAATCTAGAAATTTTTCATATAAATATGTAAAAAAAAGAGTTTGAATAGAATGGTTTTGATTCTCGGATTACAAAAATTTATTGCGGGGTATAAACATTCCATAGCCGATTTATAGTTCCGTACTGAGCTACCCTTATTTCAGGTGCAATGTGTCATGGGTCAGCCTCGCTTCCAATGACAAGTGTTACCCACAAGTACACAACTCAAGGTAACACTGGCTGAGGACCATAGAAGACCTCAACGAGTATGATTCCAAAGAAAGCCATGAAATCAGGGTAACTGTGGAAAACATCAAAGTAATATAAAAGGGAGAATTTTCATTGTATGATTCGAGTAGACTTGAGAACTTCAAGTTCAACATCGAGATCATCTTCAACCCCCGATTAGTTAAATCGATTTATATTACCTTCTTATAATGATAACTACGTCTATCTAATTGAGGTTTCAATCCATGGGTTTAATATCGAACTTCCTACTTGATCAAAGTAAGTATACTGACCTTGGACACAATGTATACAATTTATTATGTACCGTATATATTGATTAATACTGTACGCATACTGTAATTATTCCACCTCCAATATCAAAATTTTGTGATTCACTTAGAACGGCTCAAAAATCTTCGCTCATTATCATGTCAAATCAACTCGAATAGTTGTTCTGTATATGAGCAGCTAGGTATATTACGCTCGGTTAACGACTTTATCTTCCAGTTTAAATTTTCCTTTTGGCAATATTAGTGATTGTGAAATTAATAGAAATTACCAGTACAAGCCTACAAGATAGCTGAAGAGTCCAGATTTCAACCTGAAAAAGTCACAATGGCATATCGATAACAATGGAGGTCAGTAACAGGGTTCATAAATCAATCATATTTTTATTCTTTTAAAACTACTTGAAATTCCTAGAGACCAGGAGCTGATTATAAAACTTGCAAAACGACTATATATACCAAACTGAAAATACCAAACTTGTTCTTAATCAGAAGCTTATTATACCTTCTACCATTCTTCACCAGAACCGTTTTCTTCGCCTCCGGATTTTTTAGTGTCAGCAGGTTCAGGTGAATAGTCTCTTGCGGGTTTAGGTGACATGGTTCTCTGCCGAGATCTGGATCTCGAAGAAGCACGGTCATTTCCATCATAGTCGGGGGAGTCTCTGCGGCCCCTTCTGCCATCATCTCTAGAGTCTCTGCGGCTTCTTCTTCCACTATCTCTAGAATCTTTGTGGCCCCGGTCACGTCTGTCACCACCGCGTCTGTCGTCACGTCGATCGTCACGTCTGTCATCACGTCTATCGCTACGTCTGTCATCACGTCTGTCATCACGTCTATCGTCACGTCTGTCATCACGACGGTCATCGCGGCGATCGTCACGGCGGTAATTCCCTCTTCTGTCATCACGGCTACGTCCACTTCTTCTGTCATCACGACGATCGCCTCTTCTGTCGTCTCTGAATCTACCATCACGGTCATCACGACGTTTACTGTCGCGTCTAAAACGATCTGGGCTGTCACCACGAGAAGGTCGAGGGGCACGACGATGAACAATTCCCTGATTCACGTTAGTAAAAGTTTCAGCATAACATTAATGTTAATTTGAACTTACACCATCAGAGAGAGTGACTTCAGCTTCGTGGATAATAGTTCCATTGTGTTCCTCAACAATTCTAGTTACTTCTTCCTTGGTTTGAACGTCAATATAGCTATGCAAAGCGATTAGTACATTATCAAAGTTTGACAGTCGGTGAAGACGTACCCAGTACCCGCATCATCACGAGAAACATCGCAATAAGCAACATCGACATTAAGATCTCTGAAGTGATCTTTCAAGTCCTAATAGTCATGAGAAAACACACAAAAAAAGAGCGCCACAGTCAGAAAATGTTCACAAATATTTTGGAAAAGAACCCAGAATGAATCAGAAAAGGAAAAGGCCAGGAAAATGTTCCATGTAGAGGTAAATTTTTCAAGCTTTGATATAACCTAGCTTGGGAAGAATCACATACCTGCCAGGTGGTATCAGAAGGCAATTTGGAGATGGCAACTCTGTAGAGGACAATCTCTTTAGCGTTGTCTCTTCTATCCCCACCTCGGGTGTCGCGTTCGCGAATTGCTCGTTCTCTTCTTTCGGACTTTGCATAAGTAACCAATAATCTTTCGCCGGCAAGATCGGTATTGTCTGAAACATGTTAGACTTGCTTCAAGAGCTACTCTTCATTACTACATACCAAGTTCTAGTGAAGTTGTTAGTATTCAAATTGCTAATACACATTCACATGTCAATCTTACCATCAATTGCTTTTTCAGCATCGTCACTGTGCTTGAACTCCACAAATCCCTAATGGCGTGTTAGTATTTATCACTTTTTAGCCCTTAAAAAACCACGTACGTAGTTGGCGATCAACTTGACATCGGCCAATTTTCCATACTCGGAGAACAAATTGTGAATCTGTTCCTTAGTAACTGTAAACCTATGTTAGCACTGGCAAAGGTTCAAACATGGAAGCTGGAAATCAAGTGCACATACCGTCCTTCGACACTGGTTTAATGAATAAACGGTATCCCTTCTCTGACATAGTTAATACCCCGACAGTAATTTGTTTGAAACTGGTAAGACCAAATGCTAAGGTAGAGAGGGGAGAAACTTTTAATAATGGCTAGAGAAAGAAATTTCAGTTGCACTTGGTACCCTTGCCCTTGAGATTACACAGTAGAAATGGCGTCCAGCAAAATTTCGTTCATGCTGTGCTAGTTTTTCAAACCTTACAGCAAGATGATGAGAAGACAGTTGCTACAACCCATTAGGGTTAAAAACTCGAGTCATTACAGTCAGATTTCTCCATCTTTTATTCTCAAAAGGTTTTATGCAGATCTTCCTAAAAGTAATATCCCAAAGCCTGGTGCTCCAAAATCCAGATCGGGTGCGCGGTCAATTCCTGGCCCTTCTAGCGGAAAATCAACATGGCGAGAAAATCTCAGGAATAAATACCTAAAGTACACAGGTCCATTCCGAAAATTTTGGGAATATACACAAGACCCCAGGTATAGAGCTCTATGGTCTATGACTGTGATCATCTTCTATAGTACCATCGGATTCTTTTCTATCAGATATCTTTACGAAACTAGACATAGAGCGACAGGTGAACCAAGTCCCTACAGGAAAGCATCAGAAATCGAAAGAGAAGGAAAGGAAAATTGGGAAATTGGAACTATTGGCAAAGATGGATCTATTGAAAGATCTTCGCCTGACGGACCTATTTATCCTGCCCCAAGAGATACAACTCCGGTATTTGATCAGTTAGCTAAAGAATACGACAGTAAAATTTGGATTGAAGAATTAGCTGCTCATATTTGGTATAGACGCCGAAAGCTAATGAAAAATGTTCAAGGTGACGCTTTAGAAGTTTCTTGTGGTACAGGTAGAAACATCAGGTATCTGAATCCCAAAAACGTTAATTCCATAACTTTCATGGATTCATCTTTGCCGATGCTTGAAATTGCCAGGGAAAAGTTTGCTAAAAAGTTCCCAACCTATGAGAACGTTCAGTTCGTGAAAGGTAGAGCTGAAGATCTTGCAAAGCTTGCTGCTTCTTCGGGACAAACCTTTGACACAATATTCGAAACTTTCGGACTTTGTTCGCACGAAGACCCTCAAGCTGCGCTGGAAAATTTCAAAGCTCTACTTAGGCCTAACGGGAGAATCCTATTGCTGGAACACGGAAGAGGAACCTGGGAGTCTATGAATAAAAATATGGACCAGAAAGCCGAACAGCGAATCAAAGAGTGGGGTTGTCGATGGAATCTGGATATTGACTCAATTGTACGAGGAAGCGGTCTCGAGGTGGAGTATGAAAGTACTCATGATTTTGGAACTACATATTACTACATCTTGAAACGCGAAGGTGACAAATAGATGGAATTGTATATAAAAATCTAAAATAGCATCCAGATAATTGTACATAAATATAACATTTAAGAGAAGCGGTTTTGTGAATACACCCTTAGGATATTTACTCATTTGCAATAGCTTCGTTAACAATAGCGGTTTTGTGAATACACCCTTAGGATATTTACTCATTTGCAATAGCTTCGTTAACAATAGCGGTTTTGTGAATACACCCTTAGGATATTTACTCATTTGCAATAGCTTCGTTAACAATAGCGGTTTTGTGAATACACCCTTAGGATATTTACTCATTTGCAATAGCTTCGTTAACAATAGCGGTTTTTACTTCATTCTCCGCCAGTTCTCCGGCATTCTTATAAGCCAAACTTGCTTCATATGTTGCCACTATTCTTGTTTCATTAATCCCCACTCCACAGTAGGCCAGTGCCTGTATACAGTTGGCATACCTGGCAATACTTTGCCTTGTAGCAATCGAGATCTCCTCGTTGACATCACTGTAAATTTCCAAGCTGGCCTCCTCTTCAAGTCTGGTAATGGATACATCGTTGGCTTCAGCGGCTGAAGCTTTTGTTCTCTTACTGATCCAAGCATATCCGTTGACGCCTAAAATACAATCTATGTTGTCCGGTAGCTTATAAGAGTGGAATTTTGATCTGATGACTAGTGATGAGGGGACTGTGAGAAAGTATCCGTTTCGAAGTTTTCCGTATTTCAAAGATCTTGTGTGTAGAGCAGCACTTCCGTCTGCGTATAAAGATTGAACTTCGGCATTCAGTAAGTCACCTTCTTTCAAAAACTTTCGCATTTGTAATTCGTCGGCTTCAGATTTTCTTCTCAGCACACCACCAGGTAGATTAACTGACCCAAGCATAAGCACGGCATCTTGATTCCCTCCAATATCGACTTTCCATCGTTTATTACCTACTTCAGTGATACGGCCCACCACATGATCTCCAATAACCGGTGTATAACGACTTCGCAGAGGTTTAACACTGAGTAACTTATTCACTCTTAGAATTGTTCCTGCAACTGAAGAATATGTGTTGTCGTTAATGAAGTATGTTCCGTGACCTCTCATCCATGTTGTTTCACTAGTCACTAGCTCGCCTGGAGTAACAATCTGGGTATTATAGACTGTTCCTGCACTTGTGTTTTTCAGGTTGTTGTTGTCAAAGTCTTTGATAACAACATCTCCGTCATTGTCGTATTCGATGTCGTTTACGATTCTTGTTCGAGGAGGTCTCGTCACTGTTATAACTACCATAGTTTAGGGCTGTAATGACTGAAAGGTGGGTACACTGAAGAATTTTTGTTGATGCTTAAGAAGAAACTCCCAACTTATTGCACCAAATTAAAAACTGGAATGGGAAGAAGCACATAATAAAAACAAACGAAATAATTATTCCTTCCTTCATGATTTTTACTTACAAATCAGTTAACAAAAAGTATTACAATGAATGCTTTCTATATCAAATCACAAATGCTCATGCTTTGACGAATGGCTTATATTATTACTTTTCTCTTGTCTAACTTTCTAAACACTTTTATTGGTCATCATAACACATAAATATACAAAACTTTGCACTCATCACCGACGAATACTTTACTTTTATAACTGAGCTTTAACCCATCCTTCGAGTCCTCCTTTAACAATGATTTCTTGTAAGTTTTTACCCAATTCACCAACCTTTTGTCTCAAAACAACCTCACCATCTTTACCATCTGTAACAGTCACCAAAGATTTCTTAACATCATACTTAACAAACCAACCTGTACGCTGGGTGATATCTTTTTGCACACCAGGTTGATTGTACTTTTCACGAAGCATGTTGATAAGAGCAGGAATCTCAAGTGTTAATAATGCATTGTTAATACTGTTTCTGCTGAAAATGTTACCGAATGAACCAGCAATAACAAGTCTCATGTCACGAGCTAAAATTGCAGTAGCAGCTTGTTCTCTAGATGATCCGGTACCGAAATTGAATCCAGAAACGATAATGTCACCTGCTTTGGTCTTTTTACCAAAGTCTATATCGTAATTTTCCATGCAAACTTCAGCCATCTTTTCCCTAGGAACATCATCTTGGTATGTGTATTTACCAGGGTAAATTGCATCTGTATTAATGTTGTCAGCATCACAGAGAACGAGCTCACCCTCAATAAATTCAGGGAACCCAGGAAGGATCTCACCAGCTGGCCCAGTATCTTCTGTGGCTGTTGCTTCACTGATGGAAATGGAATGTTCAATTCCACTAGCTCCAGGAGTAGATTCACCATTGAGTTCTTCGACTGATCCAATCTTTCCAAGAGCAGCAGATGCAGCAACTACTTCAGGAGATGCAAGGTATGCTAAAGCCTCTCTGCTTCCCATACGTCCTTTAAAGTTACGATTAGTAGCAGAAATACCGACTTCGTTATCTTTCAAAAGACCAGTTCCCAAACCGATACAGGGACCGCATCCTGCAGGTAATGGAATTGCACCGGCATCTAAGAGAGTTTGCCATGAACCGTTGGCTTCAGCGTCAGCTTGGACATTACTTGAAGCAGCGCCAATATATAGTTCAACACCAGGGGCAACCTTACGGCCCTTAATTACTCTAGCAGCAGCATCGATGTCTGATAACCTAGAGTTGGTACAAGATACTAAGTAAGCCTTGTGTACCTTAATGTCTTTTTTGGAAAGATCAGCAAGAGAGGTTGAAATCTTGACTGAATTAGGACCAGATACGTATGGTGATAAAGTATCGAGGTTGATGGTAAGTTTTTTAGCGTATACAGCATTTGAGTCAGGTTCGATCTTGTTGGTAGCAACTTCCTCAACAGTTTGAGGGTTAACACGAGGGTGACCTTGAGGTAGCACTTGAAGTCTAGACTTGTACCAGTTTATCAAGACGTCATCGACGGGAAACAAACCAGAAAGGGCTCCCCATTCAGTAGTCATATTAGCAATCGTGAGACGTTCGTCTACAGAAAGATGTTTGAGACCGTCACCAACAAATTCAATGGCATGATTGAGAACCTCATCCTGGTTGAACACACCACAGAGAGCGACAATGACATCTTTACCTGAAACTCCGTGGGGCAATTTTCCTCGAAGCTCAACTTGAGCAACAGGAGGAATCTGCCACCAAGTTTGTCCAGTCGCCCAGATCGAAGCAGCATCAGTTCTGACAATTGGAGTACCCAAACATCCCACACCTCCGTATGTGTTTGAATGGGAATCGGAAGCGACTGTCAAATTATAAGGAAAAGCGTAACCTTCTTCAACCATAATTTGGTGACCTATACCTCTACCAGCCGGATAGAAAGTAGCATTTTGCAATTTAGCGAATTTTTCAATCGATCTATATTTTTCTAAGTTTGTTTCTGATTTATTCTGAACATCGTGATCTAAAGTCAGAACAATCTGATTTCTATCTTTCAACTCAGTGCCTCCGAGAGCCATGAATTTCTTAGCAACAGGCCATGAATTGTCGTGAGTCATGCAGTATGAAGGTTTAATTGAGACATAATCACCACTTCTAACAACCTTACCAGGAGCTAATCCAACAGCGAACTTCTGAACGATTTTTTCAGTCAAGTTTTGTGGAATAGTGGCAGTGGCCATCGATCGGAGAACCGATGCCTTCCATGAACTGTGTGCCTTTCTGATAGTACTGCGGAACATGGTGTGTCAAGCCTTATTAAGACTCTTTAGTTTGTATTAGTACGAATCGAGGAATGAGAATGCGAGACTATAAAGCTAAAAGGTCTATTTCCGTGAAATATATATATTTTTTTTCAAGCCTTGTCTGCTAAAAAAGAGTCAACCCCAGCTTTTGTATGTAATCGTTGATTCAAGCCGATCTCGGATGAAATGAAGGTAGGGTAACTCAAATTAGATTTGTTATTAGTTGCATGCTATTGGATGCTTCTTACAAGTTGATGTAAATGCCATGCTAGAGAGTTTAAGTCCCAAAGACTATCGTGAAATTTTTATTATTTTGTGAAAATTTTGGATGGCCCAAGACAAAAGCTTCAAATTTTAACTACTTTGTCTTTTAAGGATTTAAGAAATGGCTGCTACAGTTGACTAGAAATAGCAGCAGATATGAATGGAGAATCATTGATTGACAGAAACAGTATGTTTGTACTTGTTGCGTTATGGCAACGTTTTCCATATTTACTAACGTTCAATAGAACAATCTATTCAGTCGTCTTTAAGGTCTAATCAAGTTACAATCATACATGGGGGTGTATCAGTCGATAAAGCAGTAGGTATGTTTAAATCTCATTACCTATCTTTACACGACCACATTAACAAGTTGATCAGACTTACCATTGCTGTTACACGAAAATGGATGGAGCAATGACAACAAAAGTATCGCTGTTGTATCTACATCAGAGCACATCACCAAACAAAACTGTAGCAGAGCAATTCGTTTATTAGATTCTGAGCTAGGGCATTTAGTGGGCTTTTCGTTACCATACCAATCAGCAACGAGCGCGATCACAAAAATCGAATACGTAACGGCCGAACTCATGATATGGGAGATGATGGTTGATCCTGTCGTAGACCGACGAAGCGTGCTGATTTTGGAACATATCGAATTGAGAACTCTTTGGATGGACACCTTGTTGGGCTTACTACGAAAAGTGTTGCCTCATAGACATGATCTTAAACTTGTCTTATTAACCTCTCCGGGATCAAAGAGTATGAATGAAGAATTGAAAAGCTATTTTGAGAATATCAGTGTTGAAGTGATAACGTTCGGAATAGATGATGTCAAAATGCCAGTTGAAACGTACTATTTAGACAACCCGTGTGACAACTATTTGGAAAAAACTAAAGAAATTTTGATTGAAATTTGTCAAAAAGTGCTTGACAAAGAGGGAGCTGAAGGTGATATACTAGTTATTGTCCCAAAAAGAACTGATGTCGAAAATATTTTGAGCCTATGCGAGAATCAATTTCAGAGGAACAATATAAAGTTTCTCCCGTTTTATAAAGCGAATTTGGTGCATCAATACCAAGATATAATAAGCAATGACTATGTTGGTAAAGGTATCTGGAGAGTTATACTAGCTACAGATGTGATTGATGGAGATAGAGGACTGATATCGAAATCGAGAATACAGTTTGTCATAGATGCAGGATATCAACGAATACAGAAAGTCGAAAATAGCGTCACAAAAGAATCGCTAGTTCCGATTTCAGTTGCTCGAGCAGAAACCCGAAGATTGATGGCATCCAATAGCGCAATAGTGGGGAAATGCTACAGGCTCTACACTGAGGCTTTTGCTACAACTTTATTGAGTAAAACAGATCTCCCTGAATCCCAATACAAAGAACTAACAGAAATGGTATTACGTCTCTCAAATTTCATGATTCCAAACGTTGCGACAGATTTTCCTTTTTTCCCTCCGGCACCCCCAACCTCAACTCTCAAAAGTGCGCTAGAAAAACTATTTTTTTACAAAGCGCTAACTCCCGAGTTTCAACTGACTCAAGAGGGAAAGCTGATGGCTGATTCACATCTGCCGGTGCAGTTAGCAGCAGCGGTGGCAGCTGCAAGTCAGTTGGGATGTTTTGAGGAACTGGTTTCTATAGCTGCAATGGTTCTTGCTGGAGGACTAGATGGTGCGTATTTTGATCCCCAAACGAAATCAGAAAGAAATATTGCTCAAAAGGAACATATGAAGTTTCAGGTAGAAGAAGGAGACTTTCTAACATTGCTGAATATTTACGAAGAATTCAAAAAGCATATGACTACTCGATGGACTTCGGAAAGGTATTTGAACTACAGAATGTTACTGAGGGCTAACGGGATTAGAACAGAGTTGGCGGGGTATTTAAAGATGACAGGGCTTATAGAAAACGAGGGAAAAATGTCAGGGGACGTTGTAACTGAGAGAATCTGCCGTGCTATTGCAAAAGGGTTTTTCCAGAACTCGGCGAAGAGGACATCTGCGCCGGATAACGTTGAACACGATACCGGAGAAGAAGGTGGAGGCAGAGTTTGGTACACTTTAATTAACAGTAAATTGTATGATGATTCTAATTTGGTCCAGGCGCACTTTACGTCTGTACACGACATTTCTTCGGAGTTTGTGGTTTTCAATGAACTTGTTGAGGTACCAAATCAGACTGGTCCTTCCTCTTGGTACATTAAGGGGATTACGGGAGTGAAAAGTAGTTGGCTCACTGACACGGGGTATTATAAAGAAGTCCGTTAGTGATTGTGTGTTTACAGTACGATATCTATGGTCAAAATTTATGTGCGTATTGTAGATATATGTCTATACAATGAATATTACTATTTGTGTTTGAAATGCAAATGAACGGGCTGTTTATTTATACAAGCATCGTATATGGGGGTTTCTGTATACAAAATTTATCTGCAAATTCAAGACTGGATATCTATTGCAAATATCAATGATAGATTTTATTAGGCGTGGCTGGTGTATTTATTTTGTTTTATTTTAGGGTTTATTTGTGCTCGTGAGCATATCACAATTGAGTAAACTACCATCTTTTCCACCTATTTCTCACTTTTTTTTGCGGCCAGCTATCGTGGAAGATGAGTACTGTACACAAAGGGCAGGCACATTGACCTGCATAATCCCCATCTTTAAAGTTCAGCCAGACCCAACCATCCCGCACTGAACTCAAATAGCTGGGTGGCCGAATATTCTCGCGCACCGCAAAACACGAAAATATATGGCTCTCTGTGATAAAAAAAATAATTGAATATTAGATGATTTTCATTTCTTTTCTTGTTTGGTTGCAGTACCGTGAAGTTTTGAATTTGCTTTGTTGAAAGAAAAACGGTGTTTTTCTAATAAAATTTTATTTGTTTCTTGTGGAACTCTTCTTCTCCTTACTTCTTTTTGTACTCAGTTTGCTTCATCTAAATCTAGTATTAATATTGGTTTCAAGAAAGCAATCAGTTTAATTTGGTCTTTTGGGTTATTTACAAAGCAGCCTTGACAGAAACTACGATTCAAAAACAAAAAACAAACAGTATATTTAGAGTGAATAGGTAATTTGAACAAAAGACAAACAGACAAACAAACCATCTGCAATTTAACGACATAATTGTTTCAAGAATATGTCAGATTCGGATTCAGTCAGAAGCTTTCAAGCTCACGTCCAAACCTTCCATGGTTCTAAAGATCTTTTCAGCTGGCAAGATCCTACCAGAACCGGCATAATATTTGGGCAAATGCTTCTTATCCTATTGATATTCGACAGCCCCACATTTTTCAGCTACATTCTCCGGCTGTGCTTCATGAGCATCGGCTTATTCCTCTCAGTCGAACTATTCACGAAATTTTTATCAGGCGGAACAGCCGGGATTGTTTCCAAATTCAGACCGAGCAGATATATCGCCATTCACCCGGAAACTGTCCGGTACCACGCTGATTCCTACGCACAGTTCCTCACTGAATCAAACTACTGGGCTCGCAGAATCATCGATGCCAAAGACACAAAGCTCACAACAATGTCCGTTTTGTGCCTTTTTGCCCTCTACATTCTGACCATGATTGTGTCTTTACCAAGCCTCTTGATCATCATGCTGATCGGAGCCTTTACTTTCCCACCTTTTTACAGACGATTCAAGCACGAAGTCGACCACGTTTACGGACACTTGCATGGTGTTTGTAACGGCAAGTTCCAGGAATACCACGGGGCAGTCAGCAGCATGGCAGCTCCACACCTTGAGAAATTACGTGCAACTAGAGACACTATTGGAGGAGCACTGGGACACCCTAGTGGTGGTGGTGCGCCTGCTTCTGCTGCCGCCGCCGCTGCACCCTCAGTCAGAAGCATGAGACCTCCTTCAGTGCATTCGGTCAAAGCACCTTCAGTCAAGTCAAGGGCACCTTCGGTCCGTTCTATGCACTCGCAGGCTGCACCGTCGATAAGGTCTAACAAAAGCGGAATGAACCCTGCGCTTATGGCTGGTGGGGCTGCTTTAGGCGGTGCGGCATTGGGAGCAGGTGCAGTAGCGATGGCATCAGGGTCAGCTCCTTCGCGTGCACCAAGTGTAGCTGGATCAATGGGGTCTACTCATCATCAATCGGTTAATGACTCACATTCAATGTACTCGGAGTCGATGTACTCTGAGGGAAGTTATATGTCTGAGGGAGGATATAGTATGAATAGTAAGGGAACTCAGGTTCATTGATGCAAGCAAGGAATGGCTGATGGATAAATTGGTGATATAAATATACAAACTGGGTTTAATACTGTAATATGTGAAATATATAAGGGACTATCAAAAACTGAAAAAAAATAATACATCGAATATTGAAATTTAAATACAGTAATGAATCCTAATAGTTGAATCTTTGGCTTGTAATATTGATCACTGAGTGTGCACAAATCTACTCCAAAGCCAAACATCGAAAATCAGATAATATACAGAATGAAAGAAAAACAGTAAGTCTGAACCATCTCGCTTTCTATAACTTGGTCATACACATACAAAGTTTAAAACGACAAAAAAAACCTATGGAAGCGAGACAAACATTTTCAGGTACGCTTTTTTTCTCCATACGGCATTAGCGCTTAGTAAACCTGTGCCAGTTATAGTACTTAGTTGATCTTTTTTACTGTTTATAACTTACTGTGCGGTTGCCAATCAGTGATTGCAAGATATACGCTTAAACTTACGCCATTCCTGGTCAAGCACTCGACACCGGGCAGAGCAGGGCAATGGTGATTGCGTTTGGCAATATCAGTTTATAAATTTGGGCAACCTTAGCCAATCAGTGGGTTACCATGGTTGTAATTTTCCGTTTTTTTGTGAGTTTCGTCAATTTAGAAAGGGATATCGTTGTAAGGTGCAAGTGTATAGGTGTGAAAGTTGATTGTGAATTACGAAAAACGAACATCCAGAGAAACTTCACAAATCCTTGAGTGCGGAGTGATAGCGCTAGCAGATGAGCTCTAAGATCAACTATCACCACAGTGTAGAAGCCACTTTTTTGACGTTTTCTATTGATCCGCCGCAATTTCCTCTCTCTCTCCTGCCTCTGAGCAACGGAGGGTTGCAAATGGTAAAGTACGTACACTCATACAGACATCCGCTTTGAGCCTGGTATCAGCCACCTTCACCACATTTTTCACGTAGGCAAATGATGTACGGAGAATCAGCCCAAAACTGAATGAAATATGAGCTCATCTCACAAATAAAAAATATTGGAATAGCAGGGGAGAAATTATATTGAATCACATGACAAGTCGTTTAAAGTATTGTGCGGCTGTGCCTTGATTGCATCATCATTCACGGTGATGTTGTCAGAATTCATTGATATTTCTAATAATTCAGTTGTATGAAGATTGTTCTTGATTGATGGAAAGATTTCACTATTGTTCCTTTTTAATTTTTAATACAATTGGTAAAGAGGCTGTAACGAAGTTGAACGTCAAGTTCAGAATTTACTGACATATGAATCAATCAGTAAATACGTAACGGAATATTAATGAATGGATGAATTTTATGATGGAGTAACTATACTCCTTTCGATATCTAGATATATCTACAACAGAAAGTTCTTCTAAGTGCACATCAATGACCCCTACTTTGAGAAGCACAAAGTAAATACAACTCTACACTACCTCCAGGTTTTTCCTAAACTGCCCTAAATACCAGAAAGTAAGAATGTTCCTACGAAATTTTGTCTAAATGTATATTTGTGTAAATATTGAAATATATCGACTAAATAGGAGAGATCTCTGATTATTTATTTTATCTTCCGCCTTTTTTCTTCTTCTTTTTCTTTCCTTTTATTTTCATTTCCATTCCTGCTCTTCTCTGCTGTGACGCTATGTGTTACTGTATTTAAACCCCAGGGAAGCTCGTTTTTATTGTTCAATTTTTTGGCTACTTTTTTGTTCTTTGAAACCACCGCTATCATTATCATTAAGGTCAGTTTTTTTTTTCTTCTGATTCTGTTAAAGACAGGCATTTTATATCACATCAATCAATATCAATTCAAGTCTAAATTCTGTCAGATCGGAACGGATCGAGTAAAACTAGAGAAAAAAGGGCAAAGACATATATACTTCACTCAAAAATCATTTTTTTTTCAAAGGCATCTTATCATCTTTTTAGCCCTTTACATTGCAATTCAACTATTTATATAGGCATATCAACACATTTCAGTTTCATTATCAACATACCAAAACTCCATCTAAGCCTGAAAGCCTTTTCTAATCAAGCAAATTCAGTCGCCAATTCATCCACAATTGAGCCACGCACCACAACAGAATCCTGCACCACGCTTTACACAGCACCAATGACAAATGACCGATTTCACACTCGACCCCACACTCGAATCACAGCTCGACGAATTTCTCGGTAAGCTTCTGCCCTCAACAACTCCATCTCCCACCGACGTTAGCACCGCCTACCGCAACCCAGCCTCACCTTCGCCATCGCCCACCGCTTTCACCACGCCAATGACAACTTTGGCTCCAGCCTCAGCCCCAGGTTCAAGTTCAATTTCAGGCTTAAGCTCAATACCTGCAACTGCAGCTGCAAGCGCTTCGTCGCCGGAAAACGAAATAAAATCTTTTGTTTGCCCCGACTGTCGACTTGGATTCAGACGAAATCATGACCTTAAAAGGCACGTGAAAATACATCTTCCTGTACGGCCGTTTGCGTGCGAAAAGTGCGGTAAGGCTTTTAACCGCAAAGATGCACTGCGCAGGCATGTCATATCAAAAGCATGTAAAGGTGTTAGGAGTGCAGATTTGTATTCTGGGGTTGGAGGAGGTGGCCTGAATTCCACTGTTAATTCCAATTTTACTACCTCTATTACAACTTCTACAGAAACAACATCTCCCACTCCCACGTCTACCAGTAGTACTGCTATTTCTAGTATGGGCAGTTCGCATTTGGACCTAGCATCTTTAATTCTCCGAGGAGAAACACATAATTCAGGGTTAAATTCAAATTCTATTGCCGACGGAAGTATACCCATATTGCATCATACAGATCTGGATTTAAATATGAATTTGAATCTGGATCATCATCAACATCATAGACAACATCAACGAATTACGTCGACAAATCTGGAATCATTTTTGAACGCGGGAAGCAACTGGAGCGAGTTATACGAAAGCACAGGTATTTCGACGACGACAGCAAATATTCTAAGTCAGGGTGGTAGAGAAGGCGGTAGTGCGCTATTAGGTAGTAAGTTGGGCGACAATGATAATGAACAAACTGAAAATAAATCAAATGCCAGTTATTGGGGATCACCATGGATATAGAAGTTTTATTATTTTTTAAAAGTGGTTTATTTGATTAATGATCTATGTATAAATGAATTAATGAGAATAGTTAGAGACTTAGAAAGTTTGATGATGATTGATGGTTTTGAATGGTCTTTTTTTCCATGTAAATACGTATGAAAGGTTGTTAAATTTGTTCAGCTTTGATTTACACATATTGATATTCCAATCAATTGTTTGTTCAATTCATCATATTATTTATAGGGTTAGTTCAAACACCACTATTACATTTCTAATCACGCCCTATTTAAGAAGAAAAAAATGTAACAAATGGGGAAACCACATTTTTCAGTACAAACCCATCTATACACTAGTAATAAAAGATTGCTTGAGTCCAAACGTCAAAGTAGATACTAAAAATGAACAACAGTTTGACAAAAATCACACACCTTTAATCCCTGACTCTTTGGCCCATTTCAATCTAATCAATTCATTAAATTTTACAAAAAAAAATTAGAAACAAATGAATCATCAACTTTTGACTTGCAAAAATATTGCAAAACGTTATTCTACCATGAATAATTTCAGCTTTTTCCAGTTTCTGCCATTTTTTAACATCACTAATTAAGAGATGACAATTGAGTCAAGTTAAAGGCGAAGAAGCTCCCAAATTTTGAAAGAGTGGTGGCTAATAACGTGCTTTTTAAAAGAAAGAAATAATAAAGTGACAACTCTCGGAGAAAAAAGGACTAAATTGTGGCTGAACAGAGTTGGTCTGGTGTGTACTCATACAATTTTGCGGTCTGAAGATATATTTTTTCTTTTTTTTTCTTTTTGGGTGTCCACGGTACGTGGTGGTTTGTTTCTTGATGGAGTCGGTTTTTGGAATGGCGGTGGTAACGCTCTACGTGTGTGAAACAGCTCTGGCTATACAGTGAAGGCGATACGGAAGTGTGAAGTAAGGTGAGATGAGAAATTGAGTTCTCTGGTTTTATTGGTCTAGTGCTATTATGGTATCAGTTTAAAGCTGAAAAGGAGACTTTTTGAATCTAGATATATCTATACTTGTACAAAATTATGTTAGATCTGAATTTCAGATTTTGAAAGAAACGACTGAGATTCTCTTCTTATAGTTCATTTCCTTTTACTCTTTCATCGTTATTTGTTATTGTTCACATTGATTTGATCCAGTTCAATTTCAGTTATACATTAATGTCATGTAAAAAAGGTACTTGCAAATCTGAACAATAAAAGAATAAAGTGTATCTTTTTTTGCCATAATTGACAGAAAACCCCTGAGCTAGAGATCGATGATTTTTAAAGTGTGCATACAGTTATACCGGTTTGCTTGTTGCATATATCTCTTTTCAGTCTGTAATGTTCCGCCCTTCTATTCGTTTTTTTGCAGCAAAAAGCTTTTAACATGTCCTCATCACAGGAACAAGTTATTTCAAAGTATTTTTTACAATTTCAAGATACGCTAGATTCTCTTCGTTGTTTGACTGTTCCACTGTTTTTGCAATCTTTATTTCCTTTTTCGTGATAACGACTATTCTACTATTAACTGTGTGAACAAAAAGTGCTCGTGTATACGCTGTTGTACAATTGCTTCAGACCATTTGTTTATGAAATTGTGATAAATCTGGATTATACCGCAAATTCAAAATCGTTCTAATGGCTCAGTTAATATAGAAATATGTTATGAGTCGTGGAGAAATATGTGAATATATATATGCTCTTTCACAAATGTAGCTTGGTCCAAAGTTACCATAGGCTTTGCAAAAACAGGTTGATACACTGAATGTAAACCCCATTTATTTTTTACTTTAAATATGATATTGTTAGAATAACATTTACAACTGTTTATATATAGTCAGCTGTTCTGTTGTCTTGACTTTTTTGTATATCATTATGATAGGTATTAAATAGTTCACCTTCACATAATACAACATTTTCTATGTAAAGAATATTTTTAATCAAACCGGCCAAAAACTAAAGCGGACTTTTGGGAACCCCTCGAATATAACCCATACCAAAAAAATTCCTTCATCCTCTTCTAATATATTGTCAAAGAACTCAAGACATGATGTAGCTTATTTCTCTATCTGCTTTTTCGTCAATTCGTAAAAAGAAACATTTCACTTGAGCCAGATATATGACATTTTTGTCACAGGCAAATTCCCCGTCAAGATAACACGAGTTATGTATAGCAAATTTATAGAACCAATTTTATACACTGTGGTGTCTAGGACGTTAGCTTCATTTTGATTTTTGGAGCTCCGTGATATTGAAAGCTGGTTCCCAAGCTTCCTTTCTTTATATACAACAAGTTGATACTAATACTTTTACTTGCTTTATAGCCTATTGTTCAGATAAGTTGTTAATCTTTGTAGCTAAAGACTATAAAATTTATTAACTCAAACTACACAGTGTATGAAGAGAATTGTTTCAATTCATACCCAAGTAAAAAATTGCACAATTCTAGTACAATATTTCACCTCTCTTACCAATTCTGAATTTCACTGTCAGAATTCAGTTCCAGTTTACATTCTGTCCTACCGCACTATGCTTCACGTATTTGCTAGCTATACAAAACGTCAACCATATTTCGTCATTTTCCAACCCCCCAATTGGTTCATTTGACGTGGATTAGGTATAGAACAACGAATTTTGGTAGATAATAGTTGACTGGGGGTTTAGCAATTTTATAGTCTATTATATGTTCTGCTGTCACTATGTAGACATGTTTGTTTACTGGGCAAAGAATTCAGGCTGCTCTTTTCTGAATTATAGGTAGATCGATTCAAAAGTGTCGAAGTGGAACGTTGGTTGTTAACTGTTTTGTGTTTGTAGGTTTTGAGATGGGTTTTTTAGTATGAGTTTTATCGTACTAGTAAAAAAAACCCCCCAAACAACACAGTCATATTGTTAATTCTGGTTAGTTTTTATGAAATTACTCAATTTTCTTGAACACTATGTGGTGTAATCACATATTTATATACCAAATACAAAAACTGGAATATCTTTATGGTATAACATTCAACAGCGATATATCGCTACACATATACCCACATGCCTTCGAATTTCAAATCAAACGGTTCTCTGCCTCGTTTCGAGATAAGGTAAGTAATGGAAAAATCCCGAACCATATTCCATTGATTTCACATTTTTTTCTTAAAAACATTGCATTGTACAACAAGTTCAAAAATCAACTCTTTTTGTCATCCAAAAAAAGACTCAAATTTGTTTTATAATTCTGCTGTTAACAACACACAATCATAATCTCAGAAACTGTTTGTTACTAGTATACACTCTAGTTGAGCCAAATAGAAGATCAATCAGCCCAGCGCCAACGCAAAAGCAGCTACGTACAAGAGCTCAACTATCTGACGTATCCATACACGAAATATGTGACCGTATAGTAAATAAAAGTTTGATCAATTCAGTAGATATATATACATGTACTAGGTGTTTGGAACTAAAGAGCTGGACAGAATTAGTAGTGTGTTTTTGAGTAGTTGTGACTTACGGAGTAGAAAAATAAATTATAATCTTCAAGTACTATGGTTAGTTAACAGACAATTGAACTTCAAAGATAAGATTTATCCAATGTGTGTTTGATTTTAGTATTATTGAAATACGTGTAACAGAATAAAACGGATAGCAAGTTTCTTTCCTTGATAATTGAGCATTCAACTTAAACAATTATATGTCGTTTAGTGTATAAATTTGAGCTTGAGCATAAGACATAACAAATTGTTTTCTAGACGTTGATGATATATATTATTCACCAGGAATATGCAAGCCTGGCAATCATGTATAAGTTCCATATTTTGGATTTAAGTAAAATTGTTGTTACAAACTTTTGAGCGCAGTAAACTTTCTAAATAGTCCATATGTACTTTCCGGGTGTTGGTGAAATATTTAATGCATTGTGAACACATAGCATAGTTCAAAACGCTCCGTATTTTGGACCTGGATTATGATGATATAAAGTGTACACGTAAAAATCTGTTTGGACTTGGTAAAGTACAGTAAGTTGCACGCTTCATCGTGGTGTCATGGTAAATTTCATCTTGAAAGATATTGAGTCTAGTAAAGTACGCAGTATCTATATTTATATTCCGAATGCCAGAAATATTTGTACAAGGACTATCTCATGTTAGCAAACCAGGTACTACACCTTTATATATCTACTTTTGATAATAGCCTTGTCTATATCTACTTTTCAGATAATGCCATTATATTTTGTACATACAAAGGCATCCCAGAAAATCTTCAATCCCCAATCAATTTGAAAATTCAAATTCAAATTTGTATCAGACATCCCAACCAAAACTTAAACTATTGATCAAAAAGTGTCACAGCACTAGCTCAATTTCCATGTCTTCAGATCATCTCCAATTGCTACAACACAACAACACTTGATAAGGACACAAAATTAATATCTCTTTTATTTTTTGCATCTTGTAATTCTAGTAATTGCAGAACTTCAATATGTCTCTCTTATTTTCTTCTAAGAAGGGTGTTTTTTATAATTGACAGGAAGTAAAATGTACCGAGTTGGTTAAAGTTTGGCCTGGTAGAACTCTGGTCTTTTACTGTAGTCCAAGCTTTTGAGAAGATTTACTGTTAAAGATAGTATTAGTATTCTTTGAGTTTGTTGTATATTTATTGCAGACCATGTAAAATTCATTGTGAATAGATTAGCATCTCCATAATTCAGATCTTCTCTTCTTTGTAAAATTGCCAGTTTTTCCTGTCAAACCTGTTTTAAACAGATATTCAATTTTTGGTTGTAGTCTCTACTTTTTATTACGTTTAGTTATAAAATCTATACAGCGTTTTGTTCTTAGATACTCAAAACCAATACAAGAACTTTTTCTGAATTACAAATATTTCAAAAACAACAGAGATTATAGGTGATTGTCTTTCATTCATTGTAAATTCAATCCTTTCTTGTCACAAATGAACGGCCAAATGTAAAAAAATGTTGAGACAGATCTCTTTGCAACGTAATTTGTACTTTCAGCGAAAGTTTGTGACACCACATTTCTATTTCTTCGACTTCATCTCCTACGTACAATAACATACTTACTTGATTATATGGTTGTAGTTAACACTCCAATATCTAATTATAGATTATGGGATAAATGTCCCCAGTCATACACTTGTTTCCTCCCTCAATGTTTCAAAAAGATCCAACAACAATCTGTTATTGACTGTTAATTATACACAACTCTGACTTTGTCCTTTGGGCGTACTGTAAACATAATGATGAGTTGTAGATTTGGCTAATTGATATAACCGAAATGTTTGTACACAGACTTTAACAATTTTTCCTCCTCACACCAATCCAAATTCCATCTGTTATCCTACCCCTTACCCACAAATCCAATATTGAATATTCCACTATTCTTCATGGCATTTCATCACACCGCAGATTATTTACCTCACTATACAACAATATCTTGCCAAACACATTATACCCTACAACAAAAAAACACCTTGCGTACATTCTTACCTTACAAGTAATATCAGATTCTTATCTCCAAAATAGTCGGTTTTCAAATCCCAAGAATCTACAGCCGTACCTATTACTCCAGAGTCCGTACCCACTCCTAATATGATACTCTTACAAAAGTTGAGTAATTTCTTAATAATACCCACTTTTCAAGAAAAAATGTTTCATTAGTACGACGTCACTTTTTAACATAACCTTACATTTCCACGCACATCCTCATAACAACCTCACTATACAATTTTTACATACTGCACACAATATCTAACTTATAACTATCCATCTATATCTGTACCAATCTATATACAAAAAGTGCGTAACATATCCCACCGCCATAAACCACCTCTGTCCACAAAAAAGTCACGAAATAACCGATGCCACTTCATTTTTTTTGAAAAAAATCTCAAATGCCACCTTCTCATACTATCATCACAACTTTACTGCATGTATCAATAAATAAAAAAAATCCCATTATTAGCCTATACAGAGAATTACTTTCATAAATAAATAAATAAGAAGAAAAAAAAAATGATAAAAAAAAAACTCATGAAGAATGACTTGTTGCTAATGCAACATTGACGGTCCAGTCATAAACCGACTTGTACCGACTATAATGATCAGCGTCCACAGTTCCGTTCTCTCCTTCCAGTTCTTGTTGTGGCTGCGATTGCTGCTGATCGTCAACCAACGTGAGAGCAGAGGTGGTAGGAGTTGCAATGACTGGGACTTGTTTCTGAATTCTACTCGTTCTCGCAGTGGCGGTCGTGGGGACGGTAGCAGTGAGAGAACTAATGCAGACAGAATTATTAGGGCCGTGACTAATACCAGTACAAACCTTTCTTTTCTTATGGGCATCTTCTTGCCCTTCTTCGTTGACACCGGTTTGCTTCTGGTTGAGCTCAACAAGATCCGATTTTCGTTTCAATTGTTGTTGCTGCTGTTGTTGTTTTTGTCGGTGATGAACGTTGTAGCGAGAAATGCACTTGTTAAACAGTTCAATACACCATTTCGAGTACTCGTCCAAATTCACAAACAACTTCCAATCAAGAGCCTTTAGAAAGCTAAATTCGTATTCATTAATTTCACAACTTTTCAGGCCCGATATTTTCGACCATGCGCAGGTTTTGTAGGTCAAGTCTTGGTTGTATTTGGACGCAACCATTAGCGCGGCCATGAAGGTACGCCTTCCACAAGCCAGTCTTGAATTTTTTATGCGACCCGAAGCTGCTAGTTTGGACATGTAGAACAACGCGAGTTGGAGGGTCGAGTACGATGTGCGAGAGCGCTTTAGGATGGTTGTAATGTAGAACTTGAGAGAAATTGTTTGGGAGCGTAGAGGGGATATTGAGTTTGTTGCAGAAGGCCAATTTTTTTCAACAAGAGAGCAAGATGTGTCAATAAGGCCATCGACAAAAATGTGCTTACTATTCGACATGAAAGTGGCCGCTGCACCGTTTGGGGTGGGCGTGGGTGTGGGTATGGCATTATGTTTCAAGGAGGAGTCATCATCATTTTGCTGGTTGTGGTGTTGTTGTTTCTGGGAAAGGGTGGTTGTAGACGCAGGAGTAAGTGGTGTCTGAGTCTGAGTCGTTTTACGTATTGAGAATGTTGAACTCATAGAAAAAGACGACGACGAAGACGACGACTAGAACGAACAAACAAAAAAAGAGAAAAAAAAAAAACAGAAAAAGAAAAAGAGAGAGAGAAGTTTTGAGGATTTTCCGAACGAAAGGGGATTACAAACTTGTTTGAATCATCAATCGAGTTAACTTGTGCGTGATAGATAAATAGATAGTGGACTATAGATAGGGGTGGTGGAGTGCGGTGTAGTGTAGTGTAGTGAAGTTAAGTGAAATGGGTTGTGAATGCGTTAGAGGTTCGTTAGTTGACTAATGAAAGATATTTGTTGAAAACAGGTGGTGATGGTGATGATGTGTTGTTGTAGAATGTCGTGATGCGTTGGGCTGCGTTTCGTTGCGATGGAATTATAGAACTAAAAAAATCAAAAACTGGAATGAACTAAACTGAACTGAACTGAACTGAAAAATGAAAATAAAACTAATGACCTGGTATATATATAAACACACACACACTTTACACTAGTTGTCGATGCTAAACCTGTCGATTATGACTGTGCTATTATTAAATGACGAATGACTGATGGTGGCAACAAAGGCGGACGGATGAATGAATTAATTTTTTGGTGAGCAAAAGAGAAAAATTAATAGAAATAAATAAAAGAATAAAAATTTATTTCTATGTTATGGGGCCGTTGATGATGATAATGCTGAAATCTTTTTTTTTATATTTTTTTTCTTTGCGTTTAAGATTTTTTGTATGGAGAGGCGCGCGCTGGCTGAGTTGTTGGAAGTTGGTCGGTTGTGGGTGGATAAGCTGGGTAGGATTATTTTTATTTTTATTTTCAAAAATTTTTAATAAAAAAAAATAATAATAATCAGAAAAAAATAACCATTTTTATATTACCATAGTGAAGATAATCTTGTTCAGCAATAAATGAATCACCCACTCAAAATGAATGAATAATGAATCATGGGGAAAGTTTTTATATCGCAGTGATACAAATAGTGTGATTATGTGGGAGTAACATCCAGTCAGTCAGTCAGTCAGTCATAATCAATTTTTGCCACTGTCGCCATAACCACCGCCATTATCATTATCATTGTCATCATAGTCATAATTCATTTCATTGTTTTATCTTGTTATTGCGGTTGACTCATTTCACCACTACCACTACTACTATGAGTATTATGGTTTTTGTTGTTTTTTTAAAAGTCTAAATAGCCTATATCAATCAACTCATCGCTTCTTCTCAGCCTTATGCAAACTCAGCTCTCTTGTCACAATTATGTAACAGTCGCCACCTAGTTTACCTAATTATTATGTCAAGCTCTAGATAACGTTTTACCCTAACCACGTATTGAATCTGTCATATTCTAGAAAACAACGTGACACAATGCAGTTAATTACTCATAATAATAACCAAAAAAAAAAAAAAAAAAATGCCGTTCCGTAATAAAAAGATAAACCAAATCTATACAAAACGCCAACTGTAAAAGGCACTGACAGTAAAAGGCACCAAGTGCCCATTTTCAATCTTCAAATTCTCAAATTTTCAAATTCTACAATCAGAGAGTCTTTGTACCGCCACAGCAATCAAAGCTGGCCCTTCCTTGTGCCCTTCAAAACTAACTTGTATCTATCCATTTCTCTACTTAATACAAGGTTAGGGTATTTAACTGGGAGTTTGGCGAGCAATACGAACGCAATGCCATTTCCGCTATGACTGTACTATACGCCATAACTTCGCCATCATGCCATGCCTTTCTGAGCTGTTTTGTTGGCGCTGACCGGAGAGGCGGGCTTACGTTGTTGTTACGGGACTTGTACCGTACTGTATGAATGAATCATAGCTTGTCAAATTGTAAGAAAGAAAGAAAGAAAGAAAGAACAAAATAAGGTTTTGCTCGCTGCTCTCTGGTGTGGATAATTAACGGCGCAGGTTTTATTGGTGTGGGAATATTGCAGCAAAAATGAACGCGGAACGAAACGGCGAGCGGAGTTTTTGTTGTTTGTGTTGAAGGTGGGATTTGATCATTTGAAAGAAGTTCTTATAAGTCTACTATTCAGGTCTTCTGGACCATTAGTTTATTACGTTTTTTTTTTTTTTTTTTTTTTTTTACGTTGACATGAAAAGTAAGGTATGCCGTACGTATTAACTCTCAAGTATCTATACAACAGGCGTAAAATGTCATCCAAATCTAACTATCCCATATATATACAGTAATCTCACTATTCACTATATTGACTCGCTCCGTGACCGCTCCCTTCACCGAAACCGCCGTGTCTCCAAGGCTTAGATAGGTTCATGCTACTACACGTAGTATTTGCGTGTTATGCACAAAGTATGATGATTCATGGAAGTGACTCAACCACCCTTCTTTCTTGTCTTCTTATCTATCGAGGTCATTAACTATCTGACGTTCAAGTGCGTTCTTTATCTTCTTCTTGGGAACCTTTTTTTTCTTGCTCCGATATAGGCACATATATGGTGACAACAAACAGTTTAGTATAACGTGCTGTGCACAGTTGATAAGTAAAGTATACATAGTAGCTATAGTAGTTTGTAAATATATTGTTGTCGTGTCAAACAGTCATTCATCGCTTGCACTAGTAATAATATCTGCTGGAGACTTGGTGGCAACTGACCCCACACGCAGGGACCAAACGAACGTTTCATCTTTGTAACACTACTACACCCGAAGTAAAAGAAATCTATTACGCATGTTCATTTGAACACTACTGTCATAGCCATGACCGTAACTTGTAGCCTTCCGATAGCTTCGGCTCACTATTGAATCGATTATCTATATGTTTAGGCCTTTTTTCTCGGGACATGATGTGGTCATGAATTTTGTAACACAGACAAAATGTCGTACGCACTCAATGTCCAGCATATGTTCACTTTGAGTATGGACTTAGAGTTTGACACATAGCTACACTGATAGTGTTGTGGAGAACTGTCGGTATTACCCATATCAGGATATCATATAGTCGGGGGTTTTATAGAGATATGGATGCCGGTGGACTATGTTCTGGTCCATCTACTGTACACCAAGCACCACCAGAACTTGCATCATTAATGTTAGCTTTACCTAGCAATCAGACACAAATGCCCCCAACTTACTTGACTCCATCTATCTTCATCTTTAGTCCGCAGTGGCTCCACAAACTAATATACAAGACACCCCGTGAATCCTTAAAACCCCCCGGGTTGCCCCAAGCTTTCATGTTAATACAACGTTACATGTGATATACGTAGACAAAATTGTGTAACCAATAGAACGAACTAGCTTTAAATTGCAATGACAGTGGTATATTTGAGGGCTGTAAAACTAAAATTGAGTATCGCTGTTGCGATTCAGGATTAAGTATGAACCGGTTTTGCGGGACTACTCGGCTTAGTTTAAAATTTACCTATAAGTGTTGGACCACTTTATACTATGGATTGCAAAATATCGCCTCTCCCTATATGTTATTTTGTAGTTATGCTAGATCGATAAAATGTTGTTGCGAAGGTGCTTACTGTACAGTACACTTGATTTCACTTTTTTTGTAGACGTAGATGATAGTAACTCTTTTATTCATTCATAATCAGTTTATTATCCTATGTCAAATAACTTATAAAAAATTTTAAATAATAAATAAAATATAAATAATATTAATATCAATGAAGAAGACATGTAAATGTGGTTCAGTAATAAAACCGAACAATCTGCGTTGCGACGAGGTTCACAATCTCGTGCGTTACTGTTGTATGAATACTTCTGTATTTTGACGCTGCCAATTCTGCTTGCAAACAATTTCCAAGTGTAAAGGTAAGCCTGGTTTCACTTAAGTGATTTTAATGTCACAGTTAATAACGAGGAAACCTTTACAACAAAACCCCAGGGACCACAGAGTTTATCACCGGGTTGAAATTGCCCGGTTTGAGGATAAGAACTCAATAGCGGTTTCAATCACTGTGCCAGTATCCAGCAAAGTACTAATATCGAGTTCTGGAGAAACGTCTCGTAAAGACTCGAGATGAGCCTCATAGTTGCTGCACTCAGACAGAATGTGTGATTGATATATACGAGTGAACGTGCGTTTGAGTAGATTTAATTTTGTTATGTAAACAACCCTGTTTGAAAAGTTACTTAAGTATAACCGAGATTTAGGGCTGTCCGGATAAGCAACTAAGAGAAGCAATGACCTTAATAATAGTTCACGGTAAAAACTGTTTTATAAGTTCTGCGAAAACCTCTGTACTTGCGAATTTGGCTACGACATTTTTAGTAAACACAATAACCGGTTTGTATCTGTTATATTTTGACTTGTTACTGGCGCGTTTATAAATATTTTGTTTAGGAGCGAGAATGAGATGAATTATACAAGTTTGAGCAGAGAGTTGCGAGAGTATGCGGATTGGAAGAGTGGTGGTGGTGCATGTGCCTTTGACATTTGACTATCTCCTTTTTTATTAGCTGGCATGGCTTAAGTAAAATTTCAAATCTGATATCACAATAAATTTGAATAAAAAGATTATACTTTCCTTGTTCGTGTAGTTTAACAGAGTGGAAAACGTACCTTGTTTGGAATCGTTCCAGGCCGCCAGAACTTGTACATTATTGTAGATTTGCAGCGTATCTTATATAACAGATTTTCTCAATAGGAGTAAAAAACCTTTTGAAGATTCAACCCATTGTTGATGATTTATCGTGCGACCTTTTTTCTCCCAATTAACTGGTATACGACAACTCCTATACAGCTTAGAACGAAATCGTCACAATAAATAGTTTGATATACATTTAAAACGACACCTTAAATCACTTTTCGTAGAGTCTATTTCAGTGAGTATAGCTATAACCAAAACCAACCAGCACATTCACTTCTTTTCTGTACACATGAAGCACACCAACGATTTTATTAAACCAGAATATTAGTTTATATAAGTGTCATGAAATTCACACCAAAACTACTTTTTTTTCCTTTTTTCCTGTTCAAAATTTATGCCTTTTCTCTCAAATTTCCAGTGGTTCAGCTTAAAATTGACCGTCCTTCAACCAAAATTCCCTAGATTCCCTACCTTCTAATTCCCTAATTGTAACCAACAATTTCACGATCGCACCCTGACCTATCAACATAAACTTCTGTACGATAACAATAATTTCCTTCTCTGTACGTGTACGCATGAGTACCATCATAAAAAGTGACGGTACAGAACGTGTACCCAATGGTTTCCCCTCTATCGATAAAACACAACCACCCATTATCTCCATCTATCCATTCTACTCTGTATAAACCAAATCAACATACTTTTTATTATTATTTTTCTTTCAGAAAACTTTTCTTTATATATATACCGTTTTTCAGCAAGTCTATATACACTCGGTCTAATCAAACACACAAATTCACAATATTAGAATATTAAAGAAATGTTTGTCCCCCTCAATTTTATTGTAGCTCCCTTCTAGCCTTAATAGCATCGGCAAGCTCAATCAAAACCTTCTCTGTAGTTTCCCAGTCAATACAAGAATCAGTAATAGAAACACCGTATTTCAATGCCGCTCTACCACCATCTTCCTTACTTGGGACCTTTTGATTACCAGCACCAATATTACTTTCAATCATAACACCACAAATATCCTTGCTACCACTCCTGATTTGTTCAGCAACGACTGATGCCACCTTAGGTTGGTTACGGTAGTCCTTGGAAGAGTTACCGTGAGAACAATCAATCATGATACGGGGGCCCTTCTTCTCTCCTTCACCAACAATTCCTGCCTTAGCAAGCTTTTGTGCTGCCTCCTTAACCGATTGCGGGTCGAAATTGGTTCCGGTCTTACCACCTCTCAGAATAACAAAACAGTCGTCATTACCCTCAGTTCCCACAATGGCTACCACACCGGGCTTTGTAACTGACAAGAAGTGATGAGGGTTATTGGCCGCTCTCACCGCATCGATCGCGACATCTAATCCACCGTCGGTACCGTTCTTGAATCCCACTGGGAAAGAAAGACCTGAAGCTAATTCACGGTGTAATTGAGACTCAGTAGTTCTGGCACCAATTGCACCTAAGGAGAACAAGTCCGAAAGGAATTGTGGAGAAATGGTGTCTAACATTTCACCGGCAATAGGAATCTGTTCGGTGATTTGAGTGAACAATTCTCTGGCAATTCGCAAACCCTTGTTAATGTGGAAAGACCCATCAATATCGGGATCATTAATCAGACCTTTCCAACCGACTGTGGTACGGGGCTTTTCTAGGTAGGCTCTCATGATGATGACAAGTTCCTTGTCAACCTTCTTATTAAGGGCTGCTAGTCTTTGAGTGTAGTCCAAGGCGGCTTTGGGGTCGTGAATAGAACATGGGCCAACCACAACAATAAGTCTATCGTCATCACCGACTAGTACATTGTGCGCGTCTTGTCTTCCCTTCAATACTATATCTTTTGAAACTTGAGAAAGAGGGTATTCCGATTGCAACAAATCAGGAGGCGTCAAAGGGTCATATCCTCTGATTCTCCAGTCTTCGGTCTTAGTTCTGTCGCCAACGTGGGAGTTTTCAATGTACATTTCGATATAGTTCAACTGTAAGTAATAATGCTATAGCTCTCAAAGAGTAAAAATAAATAAACGAATAAATAGATGTCTTGAATTATCCTTGATCAAGAAAATGATGAGTTTTTCAAGTAAAAAATGTGAAAAAATTTTATTGCGTCCCGCTATTGAACTTTAATTTCCTCCAAACTTTCCATAATAAAAAATGTATGCAAGCCTTTTCATCTCCCATATAAGAAATTAACTAAATCAAGTACAAATGCATGAGTACCTATACCAGCGGATTAATTAGTCATTCAATAAATCTCAAAGAGAGCGAAAGGAAAAGAACACATGCTCTCTTTTGGTGCGTCTTTCTAATAAATTCTCGCTAATTGGACCGGGAATATTCAATTTTCCCCGGTAACGGGCCTGAATTATTGCGATCTGTACAGTATGTTTTGTCTTAACACTTCTTTCATGATACTGAGATGAGTAATACTTGTCTGGCCAGGCACAAGCAAACAAAGCCATCACGTTTTACCACGTTATAAAATTCGTGATATTATGAGACGTCTAATTTTGCTCAGAATACTCAGAGTTTGGTGTGACTAAAGTAAAAAGGTGTCGATGAAGTTGCATGTCGAAAAGATCAGATGATAAAACATGTTCCTTCCTAGCCACCATTAATCGAAACTAAACTTGGTAATGGCCAAAAGACTGTCATTGTTTATCTGGATTAATTGACAGACTTGAAACTAGATTTTGAACTAACAATTTAAAAAATCGGTCTTAGATAATGTAGTCCTTATTACTAGTACCAAATCTTAAGTACTAGATAGTAAATAATATGTATCAACAATTTTGTGTCTTAAAATTTGTGTTTTAGTTGTTGAGTCTTAAGATCATTTAAAAATTTGGTGTGTCGTAAAACGCGAAAAATTCTTATCGAATTGGTTGAGGCGATACTATGGCTAGGTACGATGAAAGAGATCAAATGAGAGTCAACTTCCACAGTCGCGTAAGAAAAACGTTCATGGAGTGCAAAGTTTTCGATACGCTGTTAATCAGATAGGAGGTTGCTTTTGGCCTGTAGATTCTAAATGAAACTGAACGTTCCTTTGATAGTTTTGCCACATTTGTGAAAGAATCTCAACGTTTACATTCTCTCTATTGATATTCTAGCAAATCCAGAAAGTTAGATAATCCCAGTTCGTAGATAGTCTCAGCTATACATACTTGCAAAGTTCTGTTCACATCATTCATGGACTCGTTCAGGGTCTCCTATACAAGATGTCAACATCAAATACCACAATTACTCGAAGCCAATAAAGCCAAAGATTATACCTACAACATTCTTAATAATTCTTGCAAGCAATGCTGTTTGAGCTTGTTCATGAGGGTTCTCCATGGTAATATATGCTTAAGATATGAAGAGCGACGATGATACTGATTCAGAGGTGTGTGCAATCAATGAATCAGAAAAACTGTGAATCAATGATAAGGAAAAAAATAAACACGACCCATATCATGTGATATTTCCCGTTTGGGACAATTGTAACCTCTTCAGATTTTAGGCCTTCTCAATGGACAATAATCTTATACCAGTAAACTATTACGTTCGATTGTAGTTCGTATTTTTACCTGTATGCAATTGTGTTATTCTGAACTTCCGTATTCACAAGCTGGCGTGTTTGTGTCTCTGTCTTATAACAAACCAATGTGTAATACCACACACAACTGATCATTTCTCTCATGTTACGTCTGAAGATGGGGATGTCGTATTTTCTTTTTCTTTCTTTGTTTATTTTCCGTAAACCACACAAAATTTGATGAAGCAGAGAACAACATTGTCTCGTACAGTTTTGCTCTGTGTATGTGTTTTTCTTTGGGTTATATACATATTGTACCGTTTCTGATATTTCAGTATGCCATCATTAACTATGCTTTGATATCAAGTATTAAGTATAAGTTGTCTGCGAATGTCCGCAGAATCGAAAACCACGATTCTCACTGTTGAAAGAATTATTATTTAACTCAAAGTCTGGATAACTTATTTCTTGAATAAGGTAAGTTTCGCAGTTCTGGGGAAGTTTTCTACTTATAGATATCTAGAATGACGTGTACTTTCTCAAGCTCGTCTCAGATTCCATCAAAGAACCTATGGCACTCAAACAAGGTATCGGGTTCATGAAGGCAGTGGATTCATGAAGCCATAGGTTTCAACAAAGGGATCTATAAGCTAGAATGTTGTGAACAAACGTTACAAAAGTCAACACAATAATACAAAGGTGTTTTCAAAAAAATAAACCGTGATGCTCATTCTTATTTTAATTTTATGCACAGCAACGAGGGTTGTGCCTAAAACCCTAGGTTGAACCACTGAGTACCGTTTTCAGTTAGAGTTCTTTAAGCAGTTTTACGTTGTCACATCGATATCTGATTGGCTAACTTTCTACTTTCAAACATGGTCCACCTTTCCCGAAAGACTTGTCAAATATCGTTTAATTAGTCTCCGATGCCAAACCAAGATTGCGATGACTTTACTGTGCAGATCTAGAAGTCATGGGTAGATACTTTTTAGACTTATTTAAACACATCACTATGTCGGAAAATGTGGCCCTGGTTGGTAATAGGGGACATGTCTACAATAATTTATTCGCACTTGTAGCTCCGCTTACTGTGAAACAACTTTTCAGAAAAAATTCATTCCAAACTGGTCTCCTTCTCTAAAACTATTCAAGTTCACTTCCAACATGGTTTTATAAATAATATAAACCGCGCTTTTCAGGGCTCTATAATATTTTTGTTAGCATATGAATTTCAAACTTGATTTTATCTGCATTCACCTGCTTTTGAGCCACTGAATCAAGTGATTGGCTTTTTTTTTAAAAAAAAAAAAAAACAGCTACTTAGATATTGAACTATGAAAATTATCATTTACTACTTCAATGTTGAAACCCAAATTAAAGGGGCTACTTTTCTACTCCTATCCAGTTCTAAACTTCCTATTGAAGTTGGGTTAACCTATGACAAAAATAATACAAACGGGGTGATTCTTACCATTTTACTTCTCACATCAAGCAACTTTTCAAAGAATCTTTGTTCAGACTACTTGTATCTATGTTCTTAATTCTTAAATTTGGCCCCGACAACTAGAAAGATTCAGGTGTTTTACAACTACCTTTAAACTGGCTATGCAGAGTTAGTAATAACAACTCTACAAGATGAACGGTCTTCTTGGAACCATTATATCAAGTTTTTGATGCGGATGTTGCAAGTTATTAGTCAAAGCTCGAATATAAAACTCAACTTTGCCAATAGTTTCAGGATTTCTATGATTATCTTTGATTTTCGAACAGTGAAATTGGAAAACACTTTTGAGCTAGCCATGCAAATTTGATGATAACAAATCAACAACCTTAACAGTATCTTTTAAACCATACTGCGATGTCGAGTCTTTGATGTGGACTAAACGCCTTTGGGTACAATCGAAATGCTTTATTTTCGGCAAGACGGAGTCCCGCAAATTTACTTAAGTCTCTCGAAAAATGTTTTACTTGTTGGCTCCGTCGTTGTAGTGCGCATGTGTACGACATACTTTTCATCGCCTTCCACTTCCATTTGTACAAGTGGCTCTAGCAATTATGTTTCTTCTGTGTTTATGAAGTATGTGAACTTTGATGCAGTATTTTGAAAGATGACTGCATGTCTTTGATTTGATTGCTTGAGAGTTCTTTTGGTCTTGTTAATTGGCGCGTACCACTTGTGAGAACCCGTATATCTCTTAAAGAATATATATTGGATCTTTAGCAAGATTGTTGTTCGATCGGATCATTTAAACCAATATTCCAAATATCAAAGTATCATTTAATGTGTCCACAATTGTGAAGACAAATTTTTGATAACTATGCACCAGATGTTTGAAAGGTTATAAAACTTTTCTTAATCAAATTCAAGCGTAGAAAAAAATAAAATATCGATACAATAATATCTGAATCAGCAGGTCTAATAGGAACCACTCCTGACTTGGATGAATATTCTCTTTCACAATAATATTTTAATATTTATTATACAGAATTAAAACCGTACTTCAAACAAGGCAGTTTATTTGTATAGCTTGTGAAGTTCATTGTATCTATACAACTATATATATATAGTTATATCTCTTCTGCAAAATAGCATTCCAGTTTTTTTTTTCTTCATCACAGAAGTGTATGCTTAGTGTGCCAAATATTCGGCTCAAATTTGGTTACGAGATTAAATAAATAGACTCCAAAGAGAATTATTAATCTTATGATAACGATATTGGAACTTTTCAAAAAGATGTATATTATGGGGTGTGTGCAAATAAGTTTCTTTGTGCCACTTTTTCTATTACTATACTATAGCTTACTTTGAAAGCAACTCATCAATATTATTCCAGTCTTTTTGATTTGATTTCACCGTATATACCACTCTTGTTTTTTAGGTAAAGACAACACAGTGCCTTTACCTAGAACATGGTGTAGTTTGCAGGAAAAATATGGATAATATACAAACCTCACTGCCATCAATGTCTGTTGTTATATCCAAAACCTAACATCTATCAACGTGCTTGTTTTTCCATAATCTATCTTACTCATATTTATATTTTGGGTGATATTTATTTGAATTAAATCAAACATTGGATAAGAATAGCTATGTTGCTGGTTCGAATCTATATAGTTAGCTCGGAGAACCAGCAAAGTACGATATTTCAAAGATACAAAGAAATCTATTGTTTTCATGAAAATTCACAAACCACCATATAAAACCAAGCTAGTTAATAGAAAACAAAAGATGAAAACACGAGGTCTCCAAACCACCCAAAGCTAGCGCAGTTTGGATGATCAACGCTAACCTTTTCAATGAATACCGCTTAATGAAACAATACAACGGCATATTTGCTACTTTAATGATATCTTCCGTGTCAGTTCAGTCACAAAAGCTAAATGATCAATTGAAGGATTACTCGTCTGTCATTCACGTAAATCAAAATAGCCTAAACGCTAGTTAACAAGTGTACTGGTAACGCTGGTAACAAAGAAATTTAATGTCACTTTTTGTTAACAACGACTATCAGCGTGACACGTCGAAAAAAATAATATCGTAAAAACACACACTTGAGCGCTTTTACTAGCAGAATAAATATATCACGTACTAGACTCAGCCAAAATTTTCTATGCGCATATAAAATGAGTCCCCCAATGTCAGAAAGAAAAACATTTTGGAACATACACAACCCCCGAATACATGCTCATGCCAAACCAAATTTTCATGTTATAACTCTTTCCATTCTAGCAAAATTGGTGGTTTCCATGGACTAAATACAAATATGACTGATTAGTACGTTGCGCCCCTGTAAAAATATTGTTTAAATAGCAATTCTTGTTAGACCGCCTCCAGCGGCGTTCAGCTCAAACTTGTATTGTTAAGATATCGAACTGACTTGTATTCGTTGGTTACAGCTCGATATACTCAAAATGGTTGAATTATCATGTTTAGATGGTTTGTGGGTTTGTTTGTGTGTATTCCTTTGTTAAAAAAGCTTTCGTTTTCTTTTGTAATGTTATACTGCAAAAAGTGAAGATGATTCGTCTGTCTTCTATTCCAATAGCCCTTTAAAAGACTAATGTTGTTATGTTACGAACGGGTTACTTTACTTAGTTTGCTTCATTTTTTCATGAATATACTTGACGTTATTGGCTTACTGATTTTCAAAGGATTGTGTAAAGAAAGTTTCCAAGTGAAAAAATTTTACTAGATCAGTTGTGACGAAGATTGAGCTTTTGTTTGTTGAAAATAAATTATAGGATCTTTGACCAACAACGTGTCAATATTAAAATTTCGGATTTCTAAACTAAGTGGCCCGTTTATGTTGTTAGTACTTGAGCTTCTATTTCTTTACTTATGCCCACTAATTAGGTAATATATATCAAAGTTGCCAATTTTGGTATTTACCATAATAATAATAACAACTAAGCTCAAGTCACCCAAGCATCACTAACCATGTAGTAACCTCGTACCACATATTGCTAGTCACGACGTACTTTTTGTTATTTTTTGTGCTTTACATAAAAAAGTACTAACTAACCAAAAACAAAAGTAACTATATATTCCTAAATAGGAAATTATGCAGGTTCGAGCTTCATATTTTTATAGTACCATAATTTTGGAATTTGATCATCATTGTTGGCAGTGATAAAATGTTAGTCTGATGGAGACCAGAAATCATACTGCCAAATAATCTCAATTGAGACTAGGTAATTTGGAAATTTTGCATTGGTTTCTGCGGATATAAAGATATCCAATATCAATTTTTCTTTACCGTTTAAAAAAAGTCATAAAACGGTTTGCTCGGTACTTGAATGTTTATCTAATTAAAGTAGAAGAATCTGACATATTGGCAAAAAAGAGAAAAGACAAACAGATACTGTAGCTTAATTAGTTAACAATGTACGCAAATTAGTGTCGTTTAAATCGACATAGCAGATAGTTTTTTCTAAAATCACAGCCTGAGTCACAGAAAATTAAAATATGAGAAAAAATTGGGAAAGAGGGGGCTAATCTTTGTATTATTGTAACCAAAGCTCGTAGGCGAATGTCAGTAATAATCATGCAACTTATAAGTAGATAGCTTTATTAAGGACAAGTAATAGGCCTGTTCATAGAAAGTTTTATGTGCTTCTGACTTGTACTTTGCGGACATCGTATGCAAAAGACCTAATTAAGGAATTATATTTGTAAGTCGTTTAATGGCGCGTCCTAGCTAATTCCATAGCGAGATCCGCTGTGGAGGACTTTAAAGAGATATTCCGAAATCTGTCTATTATTTAGGACTATACCTACAATACGTCAAAAATATATCCAGACGTGATTATATAGTATGTACCACTTATGAGACTGAAAAAATATCAATTTTAGAAATTATTTTGTGTGGATATTCCAACGAGCCATTTCTAACATACTGTAGATATGCTTCAAGAGAGTAGCTACTGCCTGTCTTTATGAATAGTGCCCTGATAATATTACAAACTGTTAAATCCCGTCTTTACAGTTTATAAGGCAAACACAGCCATTCATCTAGTTTTCAGTATTAGTCAATGGTGATTAGAAATTGCAATTCTTCAATTTTTATTTTCTTTTCATTTATTTTGGTTTTGACCGCAGTTACCTTTTTGTGTTTGTCTAATTTTGTTCCCTAAAAATCCATACGCAACACAATAATATTATATAAAATTTATCAAAGTATTGTACTGTGCAATCCAAACTCCCAGACCGTTTATTGCTTCTTTTCTTTGGATGAGATCCAAATTTCACAATCTTCAGCACAACGCTACTTCCCTCTTTTATTATTATCAGCAGTTTTTAGTATTATATATATAATAACATATTTCCCTTTATAAGACTTATTTCCTCATCAACAAATTTCATGATAAGGTAGTCGCTATTATCTTATTGGTCATACCTTTGAAATTAACCTTACACTTTCTTATTATAATCTCACGTATTCCTCATGGTACAGTATGTAGTTTCATAAAGAAACCAAACGTCATTGGGGTAAATAAGCGGATTTTCATTCTGAAAGGACTTGCATGTAGAGATTAATTAGATTCAACTTCTTATTTGCATGAAGTACATCAGATCAACATTTTTTGTATATCCAAAAATTTTGATATACCCACAAGCCGAGGTTATTGTAGATACGATGCAATCCCTTACTTGGTTAGCAAGTGCCTCTTTGGCGTATCCTGTATATAGATGTTGAAATTGATCACTTATTTCACTGAAGCTGCCTATTTACTTGTGGGGCCATCTAGTATAAAATGTATCCTCAAAGTTGGAATATCCATATTTTGTCCATTTTAAGTGTTGCTTGCATAGGCACCGTTGGGTGCCATTTTTGCTCTAGCCGTTCTTGGTCTAGGAGACTGCTGATCTATGGCTCTAGAGCGTTCAGCTCGATACAGTCAAATATAAGTAATTTGCTTGTCAAGCAGCACCTCCAGTCTCACAAGGCTTAGTTGGGTCAGCATTGTTATGGAAGACGTTGAAAATAACCGAGGGCTCTTATCAATTTCAGTTTGTTACGTGAGACCAACAAACGAAATATCTTAGAAACGATGCAATCACTACACTTAAAATCCAACGGTATGACCAATCTAATCGCACTTTACCGGAAGAAAGAAGAAGCAGAAGTGATTCTAGAATCATTCAATATCTACCTCTTATCAAATCTAAGAACTTGGAACAAGAGATATCGTTCAATGAAAGCACCCAAGCTGCAATAGTGCAAAACTATTGGTCTGAAACTTGTATACTTTTCATCTGTTATGTGAGTGACAATATGTAAAGTTGATGATAGGTTCCAGTTGCATGCTCTGTATTAAGACTATGCTATGCAATAGTAACAAAAAATCTTCTAATTGGAGGAAAAGTTCACAGCTATACTATTGTAGTTTTGATACAGTTCTATCTTCATCAAAGTTCAAAGTTCGAAATTCAGAAGGATGATCGGCCAGTAAGCTGTTCAAACTTCCTGAGCAGGCTTTTGGGGAACGAACTTTGCAAGGCGAGCAAGGCAATATCTATGGCGCACAAGGAGACAACCATATTCCCAAACTAGTGGTTACCAACGGTATAGATGCAGAGACGTTCAACGGAGCTAGATCACCACGAGGCTATATGGGTTGGTAAAATTTTGTTCCGTAGAACCGATGAATTCGTAAGCATGATGAAATGCAAACATGTGTTATGTTATGATTTGCTAGGTAGTAAAGTAACACACCAAAAACTACCATTACAAAGCCACTATAATGCAGAAGGAATAGCGTAAAGTTAGTTAAGTGGTAATATTTTGATATATTCATATCACGAATATACGGTTACAGATCGCAAATGCTTTATAATTCTTCCTTTATCATCTAGAAAACTCCAAAAGGTGAGCTTAAAGGCTAATAGCTAATTTGACAACTACGGTGGCTAACAAATATTGAAGATCAATTTAACTATCCAATAAAATTATCCCAAGATAACTCTTTCGGGATAGAGTACAATCAAGGCCACTGGCTTAGCAAAATGGTTAGCCAATTCTATGTGTTAAATCAGTGATTTGTAAGGTAAGCCATCAAGGGATATTTACCAGAACAGTAGGCTTAAAGATAAGCTCTATTCAAGACGGATGCTACAAATACTACGCATATAAAAGATTTTCAAGATCAATTAGATGATTGTTGGAAATATGTTCAGCTTAATTCTACAAAGCTATTTTCATATACGGTAATAGTTGGGAAAAAAAGCCTATAACTAAGATATTTTGATACAATACACCAATTCAGTAGTATAATAGCTACAGACATTGTTTCTAAAACTACATGAAGTCAATGAAATTACCAATATTTTTGCTGTATTAACTCATCTTCAATTAGGAAATTAGCTGCGTCTGAATAATAATGTCATCCAGTATGATTGTTCGATAGATATTGTTGCTTAAACATGCATATCTTTTATAGGCGTAAACTTAAACATTGCTAAAATCCATTAGACATTTGTTTTCTTAAAACACACACTATTCTCTGATTTTGCAAGAAGCGTGTTGGTGTTTAGATGAGGGAGAGAGTTTAAAGATATCATTAAAAAATAAGAATATGAACAAAACAATTCAAAAGATTCTTATAATTTTTTCCACTATGTTTCTGCGCTTAAACTTCACAATAAGCTGATTTCTATCCAACTATAGCAAGGAGAAACTTTCAGACAACAAAATTTAACGCAATCACATAAACGTAATTCTCATAGTGACTGACGATATTTATATTTTGGTGGCTTTGTTATTCTATATTCTTGCCGTACTTCGAAAGCCGTGATCTGTGCAACCAATATATTCAGATGCAATATGAGGCTTCTGGAAAGTAACGAGAGTATCATGGGAGAACAAAGCTTCCGCCTTTCAAAATATATTATAGACAGCTAGTGTGGGGTAAATCTTGGATTCATACAAAAAACTTGCAAACTTTCTTGAAACTAGGACAAAAGAGTACCGTGCTACAAAACGAGCTAAAACTTTAAGAAATACCAAAAATGACTGAATTTCGCTAAACGCAAACAACCCAAAAACAAGAATCAGTAAAGGCATTATTTAAAAGCAGCTCGCCACTCAAAGTATAAATTCCTGGTTAAAACAATCGTAAACGCCTTTAGATTTACAGGCTTTTGGTAAGTAAAAGCTTAGCTCAAATACTGAAAGCGGGGAGACTGTTTATTTTCAGCTATAGTCAATGGATAGAAAGTCGATGAAACGACTACTCCAAAATAAATGCGAGAAATGAAATTATAATTTTTGAAAAAACGAAATAACAAGATCACTAATCAACTGGCTTATATACATAAAAATACTCTCGAAAAATGATGGCTCTGTAATTGTCATTGGTAGTAAAAGCTAAAAGTATAAAACTAAAATGTCTTAGAAGATTGTTGGTACATTAATTTAACAATAGTGTCCATGGTTAGTTTATTGTATGAGCTATAAGTTGTGAAAAAGATAATCTGTTGGAATCCGCTTGATCATTTTGCAGACTAAACAATATGTTTGTATAGCCACTAAAAGTGCAATATGCTATCGGCGGCTGGAAATATATTAACTGCGTAAAGAATAACCAGAATGATTGAGCAAAACGCTTGCAAAACTTAGTACGGTTTGTTAAAATCAATCATATATCCATTAGTAAAGCCATTTATACAACTATTATGTAAAAACAGTTATGCAAACAGTAATAGACGTAAAAGAATGAACTTTGAAATCAGATTCTAGAGATTTCAATAACACCTTTTGTATGAAAATCTTTATTGCAAAGCAATGCGAGCAGCTATGCTATTTGTTTAAAAATATGAGATTTGAAACCTACATAGTTATATTTTAAGAACTTTTTTAGGAATGAAAAGTGGACACCAACACAATTACTAAATTGTTTTACGGTAACAAACATACCTTTTAAAGACAATGACAAACCTATCCAATAAACAAAACTCTTGAAGAAAAAAGGTCTAATCGTAATATTGAACCTACTCTATTGATTCACAAGTAATACGGTACACCATCAGAAATATCTTTCTATCAAATAAGAGTCTGGTTTATCCATCGAGCTCTGGTATGCACGATCAATTAAGACATAACATTAGTTTGAAACAGTTGCCCCTAATAATTTAAGAGACCTTGGTGTACAACACTTGTAATCTTTTTGAATATCATCACCTTCATAGTCAATCACAAAATTTATCAAAGTACCTTTTTGCCTTTCACCATTCATTCGCTTTCATGAAGACCGAACCACTTTTAAAAGAATTAGTGTTGCTGCCACAAATTTATCAATGTATATGGTGATATCAATATTCTTCAAAACAGTAAAACAAAATTTCTATGATCAAGAAACTACAGTATGTCCCATAAATCCAAAGTACTGTCAATTTTTTTGTTAACTGTGTTTTCAGCAAATCTCTAGACTTCTACTTACACTTTCAGTGCCTTAAAGAATGTTCGGTTCCATCGAGTAAGTTTGCAGAAATAGCTTAAGTTCAATCTAAAAAGTTTGTTTGAACGGTGATACTATACTCAATTAAATTTACTGAGTTTTGTTTCAGTTAGCGTGGAACGATCATCCAACACAATGCAAAGAAGATATAGACGAAACCAAAATGTACAGAGAGTGAGTGGGTTGGGATAGAATCATAACTTGGTGTCAAACAATTAAGTTCACCTTGTAATTGTCTTCTATCACTGTTTGAAGGCCAAATTCTTTTAGTTGCACGGTCATCATTGGTAGTTGAGTGTAATACCATACTGACAAAGGTCACACAATATAATAGTTTTCTGCCTGGCCATTTTTTAGCTTCAACCACAAGTAAGTTTGTTTGCGTGGCGAAGATTACAATAATCTAAAATGCTAGTCTAAGTGAAGAGATTGACAAGAAGGTTTTGTAAGGTCTGGTTCTACTATTACTTTATGACGACTTGTGCTATCTTTTCCAGAGTCAAAGTTAACTTAAAATTCCACGACTTTTGTAAGATGCTAGTCTTTAGCGAACTAATATTCGTAGTCAACAATTAAACGGTTCCTTTTTGAGCACCACTGACAGCTATCTATAATGAGCATAAGCAATAATAACTAGATCTTTGGACTACCGCCTCAATTTGTTACAAAGTTTGTCAATCGTATTAAAGTTCTTGAGTAGTTATATTCCAGAGTTTTGACTGTGAATTATTGAGCTGCGAGATTTAACTTTCGACTTAGGAGCTAGCCTGCCTTGAAGTTGACCATAAAATAATTTTTACAGCTGAGCACAGAGATTATTAGCAAATTCTCCAGTAAGAATAAGATTTAATAATAATAAAACTTGAGTGTAATATACGATCGCTCCATAGTAACGAGAGTCTATAAATCCACTGAGTGGGTTTTCGTTCATTGAATTACTGGATCCCTACTGTTGTGACCAGCTTTCCATAATGCAATCATGAACTTAAAATATTTTTCCCACAAATTGGGAAACTTTGAGATTGTTGGAGACAACGATTTATTCCGGTATCCAAGTATCTAACGCATGAAAAACAGATAACGCTAAGATTAGAGTCTTAAAGCAGTATTGACTTTTTCTTCATAATCTTCTGAGGTCGTTGCTAAGAGAATGCCCTAGACACTCTTTGACACAAGACGGTTGAGACACATTTTGTGTTGGACGAAAATTGCGAGCAATTCTCCATATCAGTGTCCTTTAGAATCCAGATCTTTACGTCCAGTGCCTACATTAAGCTGGGGTATCAATAGATAGACTAATGGCCGCTATATTTTGTTAAGAAAGTGTTTGGACCTTATGTCCATTGATACTTTAATATTATAAAGTACAGTACCGACCTGGCGCTCAGTACTGATATATTTCAATTGCAATTCTTGTAGTCAAAGGAAGGAAACCATTAAAATAAATGCTGCCTATTGACCACACAGCTATAACATAAAACAAAGCTAATATATTTTTTCAGATGTTATGGAGAACCAAAAATTACAGGTACAGGAGTCATAACCTGCTTCGATCAAGCTTTTAGTATTATGTGTACCTGATTTTCAAACATCCTATTCAGGATATAATGCATCTAACATTAAAAATAAATGTCAACTAAAACTACATGACGCATAAACCACTAGAAATATTATCCTTCCTTTCGTCATAATATGAAGACCAGACTACGCACAAAAAAACCGTTTATCAAAAAGTTAAGTTAGTACAAAGACCCTGCTGGCTTTTAAAGATATTTTATCGCCTATGCTTGAAATGTGCTGTACCATAATAATATTCAAGTGAATCAAAAGCACCAATATTTGTAGATTAGGTCCCTCTTATTCAGATTATTCACTTCATGCGACGTAATATACATGAGATCACTGGTGGTATTGTAATACTATCATTGTACACCACAGTAGATCTGGAAGATCCCCAAATTTGCATTAACCAAGATGGGGTTGACACAATTTAACTACGCTTTCCAAGCTACTTTTCCATACAGTACAGACTAATTTAGAAAAAGAGAAATAAGAAATAAAACACATACAAATGACACCTCTAGAGACAAATGCCAGATCATTGTCAAAAAAAAAGTGCCGATTTTACCATAATGTACGGGTTAGACGCGATTTGCATTTTTTTCCATCATGGTTAATATTAGGTTTTGCATTCTCGTAAAAAACATATAAAATTTTATCTTCTAATCTAATAGGTCAGAAATAGATACCTTTCCTGACTTTCGTCGTTTGATTCGGTAATTTTCCTCTTCATCTGCTTTTTCCTCAGTGTCGCCATGGGGTTTAGTTTCTACCTCTTCCGGCTGGGAGATATATTCTCGAGGTTCCGTTAGAATTGGATAAGGAGCCTGCTGCTCTATTCGAGGATCAGAAGGCAGATTTTGGAGATTTCGCCGCGGTTCCTGTGAAACCGTTCTATTTTCGGAATCAGGACCTCTATAGTTTTGAAATGAAGGTAATTGTAAAGATGGTAATACAGGCTGTTGTTGCTGATGATGTAGCAAGAGTTGTCGCTCTTGTTGCTGCTGCTCATGTTGTTGTTGCTGTTGTTGCTGTTGTTGCTGCTGTTGCTGCTGTAGGTGTTGTTGCTGTTGTTGTTGTTGTAAATCCTGTTGCGAATGATGAGAGGGGGGCGGAGGAGGTGGTAATGGCGGAGGCTGTTGCTGGTGGAAATGTTGAGAAGGAGGCCTAGAGGGATACCATTGCTGTTGCGATAAATAAGGAGACAGTGCTTGACCCGGGGCGTGTGTATGAGGAGCGGCCGGAGCTCCTGGATGGAAATAAGGTGGTTGTGAATGAGAACTAGACGGCCCAGGAGCATGTTGTTGTTGTGGGTGTTGCTGAGGAAATGGAGGGCTATGGCCAGGAGGTGGAACGTTATAAGTAGGAGAAATTGCCGCGTTGTAGGGATAAGAGGGTTGAAACGGAGGTAAATGTTGCTGTTGAAAATGCTTATGCTGGGTATTTTGTATTTGGGGGAGTCTTTGTTGATGAGAAAGAGACGCACCAGTAGGTTGGTAAGGTTCTGGCTTGTTGGGTTTCAGACGCTGAGCAACATAATGCGGATAATCTGGAGGTACGTTGTATGGTGCTCCGGAATAGTGATTGTGATCAATCACAGACCCTGGATAATAAAGATACCCCGAACTTCCTGAGTATAGTTGCTTTTGAGTAACTAAAGGAATTGTGGTTACTGAGGCAGACACCGGGGCAAAAACACACTCCTGGTTAAACCGAATGCAGTTGTTGCACCGGGTGTCTCTTGGGGTTCCATCCTCATTTGTTTCATTAGCATTATTACCTGAGCAGCGAATCTATTACAAAGTTAGATCAAAAAACAGTTAAAGTTCACTGAAAATAAACTTACCTTTCTTCTCCTACAGTAATTACAGGCGATTGCTGTTCGCTGTCGAGATTTGGATCCTTTCTCTTTTTCTTTATCGCCACCTGATTCACCTCCATCGTTTTCTTCCTTTTCGGATTCATTGCTCGTAGACGCCTTCCTTCTGTCTCTTGAATGTGAAATCCTTCTGTTCGGCCCTTTTCGATAGTTCCCAGATGTGCTGCTGCGTCGTGGAAGAGGAGGATTTGAAGAAGATCCGGAAGATAGATGTCGTAAAATTGGAGAACTTGAAGGAAAAAAGGGGGAGCATGGCGAGCTACTAGTTTCTGATTCTGATTCGCTATCTTGGGAGCTGAGGTAGTCCACTATATGACGGGCGGTTCTATTTCTTCTTCGTTTTGCTCTTACTTGGGTTGTGGTAGCATAAAAATGAGATCGGCTATATTTGTTTCCAGCATTTGGAAAGAAATTCAAGTGAAGCTTCGGGATAGAAGCGTCGATAGATATTTCGTTTATGTTGACACTATTGTTGCAGGTGAACATTTCAGGTTTGCCACTAGAAATGAAAGAAGAAGAGGAAGAAGAAGAAGGAGTTCGAGGACACTTGTATAAAAAGTAATGGTCGTCATGAGAATGAGAATTAGGAAGCGAGTTATAGACAGGATGGAGTTGTTGCTGTTCTGTTGATGAATTTTTAGGCGAAGTCATCAAAAGTTGGAAGCTGATTAAATCGAAGGATGAAATAAATAACCGAAAAATACTCTATGAAAAGATTGTGTAATGAAATAAGTGTATCATATATCTGAAGAAAGCTTAAGAGCTTGAGATTGTATATCCCAAAATTCACTAGTAAACAATGTTAGTAAAAAAACACCAAAATTGTCTGTTCTCATCAGGCTTGATGTTTGTTGGTACACTTCCACAAAGCAGGCAAATAAAAATAAATAACAGTTAGGACAGAGAAAAGAGTAAACTAAAAAAATATCAAATCTAATAAAATAGTGAAGGCCTGACAAAGCGATAAAATAAAATATTGAAAAATTTCAGAAATGAGAAAAATATGAAAAATTGAAAAGCTGGAAGAAGCAAATAATTTCGAAGCTGAAAAAACCGAGAACAAAACAAAAATTGAAATAATAGAAAACGTAAGGGCGAGAAATAAAAATGTATGCGTCGCAGCGAACTTAATCTATCAAAAGTATATTGTTACCGTTCAAATAGTGCCAAAGTTCAAGCGATGTTTTACCAATCGCACATAAAGTCCAGTTCAATATATCGACAACCAAGAGAGGCGTAACATAGAAAAACAGTAAAAAATATGGTCTTAAAAAGAAAAACGAATATCCAAGAAAAATTGGGGGAAGGATACAAGTTCTGCAACTTTTTCTAGTCAGGGTCGCCTAAATCATTTGAGTTTAGGTTTCAAAATATTTTATCAGAGGCCTTTGATGAAAACAGATGATAAACAGTAAAAATGTCAAACATACCTTGTTTTGACTGAATGGAAGAAAATAACGTTTCCATTCAATATCCAAAAGAGATCTTATCTCGGAAAATATAAACAATACACGAAGAAACGGTTTGCTTTTACTGACCTTTCCAGAATAGTATATTGTCGTCAGATATAAATTTCCAGGTCAAAATAAAAAGCTTCTATGTGCGTCCCGACTCACTTATGTCTGATGATACTGGTAGGTTGAAAGACAATAAATTCGTTGTTTACAATTAGTAGTGAAGACTGATTGCTGATTTTTTTCTTTCTGGACGTAAAGGAGTGGCTAAAAAAGAAATACTAAAAAAACAGTTAGATATTATTCAATCAAAGAGGTCATGGCTTGAAAGTTCACAGGTTTTCCACCAGTGATGTGAAAGATTTCCACCGCAAAACTGTGAAGATTGAGATATTGAGTAGTCTTTCTTTTAGTCGGGGGGTTTTCTGCAAGCATAGCTTTTCCGAACTCTTTCCTTAGTTAAAAACCAATGAGAGATTTGTACATTGTCAAGAAAGGGTTTTAGGTCAAGGAAAAAATCAATGCAGGACACAAGGCACAGGAAACATATTGAGAAAGGGCTAGGGTTAGCTATAAACTGGTCAAGTCAAAATTAGACGAGTAAACCAGTTTTGTTCACTAGCCAAAGTTGACAAACTGACCAATATATATTAATGATCTGCCAACTCACTACCATACATCCATTTATAAATGAACAACAGTAAAAATGGTTATTTGATCTTTTGATTGTCCCTGCAACAGGACGTGCCAATGCGTCATAAAATAAACAAAACGAACGATAATAATCTAATTTAGTGCATAATCGCAACATTTTGACATCAAGACTGACTAAATCAAAAACACATTATTCAAATCTTTTTTTTTCTTCACCAGAACCTCCTTTAACAATTTTCTCAATGAGAAAAGTGTAAACGCCATTATAAAGAACAAATTGGTACTTACCACTCGTTGTTGTCAAAATATAGCAAACTGTCCACCCGCGAGTTTAGTTTTGGCTATAAACTGATATGCTTTTTTGTGAATATTCGAAGCTACAGAAGCTCAGGGGTTAAATAAAATACTACTCTGATATAGACGGAACAACACAAAAATAAATAATTCTGCTATGCTGAAATGAAAACCTGAATGTTTGACGCGTCCCGTGAGATCTAAAATGATGTTTTTTCCAAAAATAAAATGTTGATGAAAAATCAGTTTCTCGTTTTGCAAAAATCCGTGACGTGGTTGAACTGACGATTAAAGAATCTTCGACGATATTGTATAAGTTGGTCTAGTTGAAGAATAAAAAAAAGAGTAGAAAACGAATGAACAAATAGGTTATAGTCTGGCTGAATCAGATCGAAAATGGGATTCTTTTGAGAAATGTCACGAAGCTCTAATTTTTACTTTAACAAAAGCACTTTTTCGTTTGATTGTGAAGTCGAAACTACCTGGTAAATAGCTGTTGAATCTGAATGTTTTCTGCTATACCAATCTCACCAAGTCCCCGTCAGCATTTTTCGTGTCAAGTAACAGGAAAAGTGAAAGAGGAGAAACGAAAAGAAAAATCCCAGGTTGAAAAAAAATAAAAAAAAAAAGAGAGAGAGAGAAAAAAAAGCAAAAAAATTTAAGTTAAGCCCGCACAAGAGGTAATATATATACTTGTTGCCCATCTTTGAAAAGGAATGAAGAAGTAGAATTGAACATAGTGAATTTGAGCATTGCAGTATGATTAGGGTAAGACTTATGGCATTTCTTTTTTGTTCAAATACTTATTTTCGCATTTCTTTTTTTCCAGCTATTAAGAGAAAAAAAAACAACTTGAAAGGTGAAAGAGTTTTTTCTTGGACTAAAAAAAGTAACCACTATATAACTTTAAAATAAAAAGCAATTATTTTGAAAAGTAGCAAAATAAAAGATATTTGCTTTTTACTCTAACCCAATATGTGGTTAAGGATAACAACATCCTCACTTGATAAATTGGTGTGCTGTTTTTGTGAAAATTGCACATAATAACCTCTATATTGACAAAAAGCAAATGCTGTGAATAGAAAGAGTCAATAACCATTGGCAAAGAAGGAAAAAAAATGTGAACACTTTTCTCGTGTAAGTACAATGGCTACAAATCTGTCCCAATAACGGTTTAGCAAGTTATGGAAGGTAGACGACTTTTTGCTATTGCCAGCTAGCGAGATGATTCCAAAGATTTGTTTGAATTCAATATTTTGTCAGCACTCGTAATTTTGTACCTTTATCATGGTAATTTTGATAGTTTACCTGTTCCGCAATATTCACCGCTGTCCAAATCTTTTTAAGACCAGAAGAGTGGGAAGACAGCTTAAGCGTAGGTAGGTAGGTATTTTCTTCTAAAATTTTGATCACGGCAACGTAGTAGCTTTGTATTCCTGACCTGCAACTTCAAGGAACAATAATTGTAGCCTAGATTATTTTGTATATCTGTAACACAATATTTAATTTTGTAATTTGAAAAAAAAAATAGTTTTATCATGATATGATCGACTTTGTAATACAATTTTCTAAAAAGCTACTTATATAGACTATAATGGCGTCGAAATTGTTGGGGCTATCTTTGTATTCTATAGTAAATTGCACAAAAACTATTTTGTGAGGATTCACAACTGTCATATATGAGTTTTTTCTTTTCAGTAAATATATCTCATGTTTTACTCATCGCTGTACTAATTTAATTAAATTGCTATTGTGCTAGAAATCCTGATATCTTGGTCAAATTTCTGGTTATTACGAATATATACTTTTGTCTCAGCAATTGCCGGCATTTATTTGTTAGCTTCCGTTTGCATGCCTACATCTGGTTACCAATATCTGTCTTTCAGATACAAAAGCGCATACTTCGCGAGATTTTAATATTTACTTTTTCTTTCCCGGGGTTTTTTCTATCCCATTTTTGAGATCTAGTTGCTCTTTATTGTGGCAGTACAGAGAACTGTGACTACGTACGTATAAATTATGGCTAGTCCAGGAGATTGATTTTTAGATGAGCCGCCATACCTCTCAAGATGTAGGTATGTATAGTGAGAACAGAATTTAGTCCAAGAGAATGTAGACAAGAACTTTTTTAATATGTGGGTGTTGAATCAGTTTATTTTTAAGCTGTAATATTTTGCTTAAAGTGATCTTTAATTCACATATTTCGGTGGCCAGTCTACGAAAAATAGATGAATAACATGGGAAGTATCTTAGCTTCTATTTTTTTTTCTTTGCCATAAGAATCAGATACACTGCAACTCAGATCTGGTAATTTTTCATTGCATGAATATTTGTAAAGACACTAAAACAAGATTTCTCCATATTAATGCAAATACTGTGAAATCCCACACATCTGTTTCCTCGAAAAATAAAGGTTTTACAATTGGCTATAATAAATGTTACCAATGGCTGGAATTGAAACAACCTACAAATTTCGGACGTGGGTAATAAAATTACGAAAAAGTCGATGAAAACAGTGCAAACTTGTCTACAGCGTTTATGTGGAAATTCATACAGTTATTCATGAGACTGGAAGATACTAGAGTGGGTAATTTTTATTGCAGAGACTATTAATCGAGAGTAATATATTGGGTTTCTAGGCTCATCAGCCACTATGGGATTACAAGTTGTCAAAGCGGTAGAATGACTTGGAAACTTTTTTTCCAACCTTATATTATCACAAGAGCAGTTTTGATATACTAGGTCCCGCGATTCGCAAATACAATAATAGGTTGAAAACTTTCATACCAAACAAATATCGACTGGCACTAACAAAAGTTTTTGGTTCCTACCAACAATGTTAGTTGTATCATCGTAAATTGGATTTTGGTAAATAAATGCTTTGTTCAGCTTTCCAGAAAAAAGTCCTCATTAAGATTATTTAGCACAGAGCTTACAGTCAAAATTAATTTTTTTATAAAAAAAAGCACATATTTTCGGGCATATAGTTAGTTGAATTCAGGAGAATTTTTTTTCCTGCGCTATATGTTCATTTGACCTTAATGTTAACCCCGAAATGTCAAATGCAAGTTAACATGTGGGAACAAGTATTGTTAAGTAGTGGGTAAAGACCCAATAACCCACAAATACACACATATTGCACGTATGCAGATTATTAGGTAAAACGATCTCATCTGACCCAATGACTTGCGAGTTGTAATGAAATCGTATCATTTAGCGTAACTAGGGCTAGGGCTGAAATTGGCATTAGCAACAGCGTTTTAGTGATGAAAATTTCTCGAAGTTCAAACCTCAAATTGCAAAAAGCAATTACATTAGTTGAAAGCTACCGAAATTTGTAACACACCTTGTTATTCTTCCATTTTCCTTAGTTTCAACAAGATGTTGGAGTATCCAACAAAACTGTCAATCTATAAATCTTTTTGAGTAGACAGGCAGGCTAGAAAAAGCATTACTAGAAGTGAAAATGCTATAAAAATACAACCTCAGCTTATTGAATCCAATTATGGTATGACTCAGCTAAAAAATGAGACTTCAAAATCTCAATCTTTTTGACAATCATTGCCGACTTCATCTATATTACAAGTTGGGTTATGATACAGCTAGAAATTTTATTTTAGTCCAATCTATAAATGAGACGAAATAGGAAACAAGCGGGATTCTGGAACCAGTTGTTGGTTTGAATAGACATCTTTATTTCAAGTGTTTATAAGACAAAAATACGACTCTATATTGGAATTCAACAATAATCACGGAATGGCAGTAACAAGTGTAGCTAGCAGAGAGCTTTGGGTAATTATTCTTTTACAAGTAAATGGTTTTTTAAATGTCTTCTTTGAAGTTCTTTCAAACGTCACAGCTCCAGTTCCCGGAAAAAAACAAAATTGAGTTTTCTGCTGATCTTTTGGCTGTACCATTATTTCTGATATTATCTAAATTTTCTTTGTTTGCAAATTTTACTTGTTTGTCTGTTTGTTTGTTTGTTTGTTCGCAAGTTTTTTCCCCGTATATCAATTATTTAAAATTTGAACATTCAGCAGCAGAAAAAAACGTTTTAGATGGACTGTAAAATTAGAATTACAATGGCAGAGTAGAGCCAATGCTACTAGCTAACTTAGGATGGCGCTTCTTTTTTATTCATCTGAAAGGGCAAGTTAAGTCATATATACAGTTCTTTACTCCTAAACGCCCAACTATGTCCACTACAAGGACTAAAAGCTCTTTTGTTTCGTGTTCATCAAGCCTACTTGCTTCTATAAACCTGGAATAACTAACTGGCACATGCATATTACAAAAGCTTTCCACATACAGCCGAATAACAATGAGGAATATGTTGTGAGTGTAAATCCAGAAATACCGGTATGTTACTATGAGTAGAATTCTTCTTTCGTATCACTAGGAAGCAGCTAATAGGCACTAGCTTAATATCGTGTAGGGTTAATTACCTACTGACCTATTTTCAAAAAGTTAGAAATTGTTACACAGTAAGGTTCTCTGAAACTTTTCCAGAAGCTCTTCTACGGATGTCTAGAAACAAAATTTCCGAGTAGAATTAGATTTACCAATGTATGTATATAATAATTATTATGCTGCTTAGCAATTTAACCAAAAATTCTTACTGTTACTTAGATTAATTATACAAAGTACGCATAAGTAGATAAGAGCTCAGCTGTAAGACATGATAGAAGCTGTCCATAAGCTGATAGTAGACTTAAAAGCTGTACTGGCATTCATCAAGGAACTATCTGCAATTTACAAAACGGAAAAAAATAAAATTGTAACTCTGAGCCTTCAGTTAAATCAAGGACTCTTTATTGAATCGTTTTCATCTATTAAAATGCGCGTATACACTGTGTAGGCTCACTTACAAGAGTTTGCTAGTACAGTACGGTTATGGTGTGAATTGTGATGTGGACAGTGGGCGGTGGGCGGTGGGCACAGTGGATACTAGCTTGTGTAGGTCTTAATTTCCTATCTTGTTCTAGGCCTCAGGCATTTCTCTGAAAAAAAATGACTTGGATTTTGCCCATGGCGGCGGCATAGCCAATCTAATTTTATTGTCCTATGTCATTTTGGCTAAACCTAGATTATAAGGCTACATGAAAGCTGTAGCTAAGGGAAACCTCACCCTTAAAAGGACCCACATAACTAGCAACACACGACGAGGATTGGCCATATCGTACCTCAACTTGGGTACCTCATAAAATACAGGATACATATATTCCAGGAGTGCAAAAGTTGTTTCAACATAAGCCGGAAATACCCATAATCCCAATATTTGAATGGTATTTATCACATTCGAGACTTCGCCAAAGGGTTAAATATGGGTGCAAAATGATTCTATTATTTAAACTTTATGCTAATTAACACGGTTAACACAATTAACCATGTAGTCATAGTAAATAGTAAATTAGTACAGCGTTATTACCCTATTGAAGCATGACCACAGTCAAAGTATCCCAATTAAGAATCAAAGGACAGATCAACTGGTGCTGGAAGCGGTAAGAATCCCTTTCAGTCAGGCTAAGATGTGAGTATATATCTGAAACATTTCTTAATGCCGTACTGCTGGCTTTTCATATAATATATACCTAATTGTTTTTTACGTTAAATCTTTTATCGCAGCTTGATCAACACTTCTCTTATGGTTATGTACAAAACCAGCTCTGGCAAGATTGTGGTTCTGAGAGCTGGAAAACATGAGTTTGCGAAAATGCAAGGAGCCGTTGATTATCAAAATCAATAAAATATATAGTGCAGTTTACACTTTCATCAACATCGTATGACCAGGAGGTCCCTGCCTTACCATCGAAAGATTCCCCTATTCCATATTATTTAGCTTGATATAACCAAGGTGGAACTTTTTTAGAAAATTATATCTCATAGTTGATCTTCTAGTATACATGCACCGTCATGGAAAGATCGTGGCATATAATATGCGATATCGCTATAATTATAAATTATTCTTAGATTTGACAAGCACGGTTCTGAAGCACTAAGAAACGGCACAAACTATCATAATTGCTTAGCTTCACATTATGTACACAGTGATTCTTTTTATAATTCAAAAGGTTCGAGTATTGGAATTGGATATGTGTATGGATAATCCAGCATAGCATGGCATAACACAGTTTGTTACAAGTATATGGAGAGCTAACTGAGTTTGACTTTGATCCATTGACAACTGCGCGCGTATGTACAAACGAAACGCTTAGAATTCCATGTACAAGACAATGTGTTCCAAGTTCAACAACTGAGTAATTTTTCATGTTTATAAACCTCATCAGGGTGATGTTCTGGTGCTAATAAAGTTCATCTCAAGTCTCATTCCAAGAATGGTTAATTACAATGGGTCCATTAATTTCCCTATTCTATCACTTGGAAGCTCAATTAAGCACTTGCATTTTTAGCGTCTTTTTATGCAAAAGTCGCCTTTTTTCTCAGGATCAAGACTCAGAACTCACCCTTGGGACTTGACCCTCATGCTTTCTCTAGGGTTTGGATGCCACTGTAGTTCCTGTGGATATTGGACAATAAGTGCATCCAGCAGCATAATTTAGACCAAAGAAAAGTGGGAGAACAAAGAGAAGCATATAAGGATACAGATATTGCTGTACGCTTCATAATAACACTTGTGCAATGAGATTTAAGCTCTCGGACTACTAGTTTACCGCAGACGCTTTATGTCCCACTTTTTGTCAATTTCGTACGAATACTAACTGAAACAATATCAAACCATCATGAATATATAGAGTATACGCAAGCAAAAATAGAGAGGCAAAATCAATTGTTAATACACTGATAATTAAGATCACTGAGCACTTACTATGCAAAATTATTTAATAATTCTTTTATAGTTGGGATCTTTTTTCATTATTGCCTGATGATTATACCCATTTTTCTTAAGAGTCGAATAACACTCTCACGAGATAAATGAAACTGTCCCCTTCGTTTTGCTCACCCTTAACTCCAGCTAACACAGAAGACCAAACAATTGAGTTGAATGCATTAAGGTGAAACCCAAAATAAATAAAAACCTATATAGAACGCATTTGCACAATATCGCTTCTGTAAGACTCTGCAGACTCCAATGACTCCAAACCAACGTACAGTACTTGGAATCCAAACACTCGGAAATTTCAGATTGATTGGGACGAGAGGATGTCTATTAACTAAAGAAGCAGATTATTCATCACTTTTTGGTACTGGTTTCTTTTTGAGCGTCTGCCAGACGAAGTTGAGAAGCGTTACAAGCTTGTATGGCAATTTGATGATAAGACTCAGCTTTTATTATGGTCTGTTTATAGTACGCTGGAGGATGCTTTTAGATTTAAGTCAGAATACCTGAACGGGATACGTCCCTCAAATATACGTGGGTGCCTTGTTTGAGCTGCTGATATCCATATGTAATTTACTAGGCAGAACCGAAATTTAGGAAAAGGTAAAGTTACTCGTCTTTTGAATCATTGCGGAGATATACGCGATTAAAACTATATTTATGATGGCTATTTTGACGTAATCTGAAAGAAACCATTGTAAATGAAACCCTTCAATCGTAACTGCCTTCAATTATAACTATTGAAAGAATAAAGGCTTTCACTCAATCAGATGTCAGCTAACAATTCTCAAAGATGATGACTTTTGGAATTGGTTCAAAAGTACTGTACATGGCTCGAAAAATATCGCGAATTTCGATATTTTAGGAGAAATTTACCTAGCTCAAAACGTTAAAAACTATCTCCAGATTCATAAGAATCAAAGGGCTTGAAAACCTGCTGTAAGTTGACCTTTCCTAATGGTTAACATATTTTGGATGAAAATATTTCCTGGGAATTTTATTTTACTACTTTCTGTTGTTGTTTTTTTTATTTGATTTTTTGACACTCATAAAATAAATAAATGAATATGAAATTTCATGGTGGAATCATTGGCTTTAGCAAATCTTTCCGCTCTCACAATATTCAACTATGAAGTAGGACCTTTCCCAGAACCCAAATTCTTATTATTCAAACACAGTTGGAAAGCAAACGCCAGGTTCAGTTTGTTAGTTCTCTGATGGTTAGTGAATTGTTGCGGCAAGCTATATATTTTCAAGCTATTTCAGATACAAATTGAGTCTTAAAACTCGAAATTCAACCTTGTTAGAATTATTTTTGTACTTGATGCGAAAGTCAATCAGATTTTCCATGAATCTTTAAAATAAGTTTCGGTTAAGTTTTTACTATTTAATACTAGATTTCATGCAATTACGCAAATATGATTACAAGGGGACAGCTTCCATAAAACATAACTAATAGCTTTCCTGCCGAACCATACCTTAAATTTAGACAAAGCATAGGAAGTAAACGCTTCGAGCAGAAACAATATGGATTGAACATCGAGCTTTTGAATAATCGCTAATTCATCCCTTTCTACAGTACAACCTGGGACTCAAAAGTTTTTGTAACCAAAAACTCTTACTAGATTTTAAGTAACAACTTTAATTTTACTTCGACCTCAGCTTCATATCCAAGTACACAAAAGTTTCTATTGCTTCAGTAGAGTTGGAACAAAGTCTCAAATACACAGGACCTTGTTATATCTGCTTATATAAATCACTCTATTAGTTTTTTCGTAAAAGTATCTAAAGGTGAAGTGGCACACAAAGCATTCTTGCATATTCTAATATGATCAGTCCTCTTTGTTGTAGGTAATAAAGGATAATCAGTTGAGGTTCCAGTACAACTAATGGTTTAACTGCCATTAAAATCCTTTGAAGTTCTTTGTGATTCACACATGCTGACTTTTGATAAAAAGAAATACATTGTTATAGACACACTGCCAGCAACATAAAAGTGGTATGTATGGGCGTAATCTTTAGATGAACACTTGTACAATGTTATACAAATATCAGTTCAATATTGTAAATCACGGCAAAGAAGACTAGCAATTTTATAACCAAAAATCAACACAATTCAAACTAAATTTATTTAATAGCCATTTATCAACACTAAGGTCTCAAGTGATCGCTCAGTTGAAAAGTCAAAAAAAATAAAGCTTGAAGCTAAATAAACGGCAAAAGTTAAATATGCTCGAAAAGCGTTGAGAGCCTAACAATTCGTAACTTGAACTTGTACTGAAAGTAAGCTCATATTTTGGAAGTTCCTAGTTCTGAATAAATTTCAGCAAATGAATCTTTTAATAATACTGCAGTATGTATCGATATATTTTGATACCGTAATGTTCAGTGTCTAGATCCAAATTTCTCCAACTTCATAAAAATTTGATATCATTGCGCGTTGTGTAACACACACTCAAAAATGAAGCAGTGCATCATCTCAGATCGTTTAACAAGATTAGGTTGTGTTTTAGATAAACTCTAACTTGACAGATGCATTAAATGTCTGCTCGTTCTCAGGAGTGCCTTGAAATCACTAAACATTAACATCTATATACACACACATAAGCAATTAGCTATGCCAAAAAATGTGGTATACAAAGTTGTGGGCATATGCTCTTCTTGTGTTTGAACAAAACTTAATAAGCTACATCTGATTGTGAATTGTTCATTCAATATTAATATCATTATAACAAACATGACTATCTTTACAATGTCATCTCACCGCGTACCTAAAAAATTAGTCTGGAAACTCCATAAGCTTTACAATAGTGAAATATCACTGCTTCTTCAATTTTAATACAGTCTAGATGTAGGAGTTTCATGAGTACTCCAAACTATGACAAAAGACGAAATTTCTTAATCCAAGTTAACCGCATTACATTTAATCAAATATACTGTTAGATTGCATTGATTACGATATCTTGATGGCCCACTACTCAGTTTAAGCACGAAGGAATCAGTTTTGATTTCCAAACATACATGCCTGAAATTCGAATCTAGTGGCGGTGAAAACAAATTACGGGCCGTGGTTTCAACATATTAAAAAATTGTTTTGCAAAGTGCATTCAATAGGCGGATATTTTACCTGAAGTGTAATAATGGCCCGCAATATGTTTTGAATATGTCAATCTCGTTCATCAATATAACAAGCCGGAAACGTGTTTCATCAGAAAGCATTTAGATTGTTGATATAATTGCAAAAGAATATATATTGTTATCGTATAGAATAAATTAAGTCCATTATCACACGAATCTAAGAAACAGTTATTTCCAATACATGCCAAATTGTCGCTCATAAGAAACCATTTTTTGAATACATGTTTTTAGCAAAGTTTCCCCAATTTTCAAGAGGCATCAATTTAAGCCGATTCATGCCTTTTAGTTACGAGGGCAACAAAACTGGTCATATTTCCCTTTTTAGTGATACAGATGATAGAACAAATATTCCATTTATAAACTGATTAGCTGTGGAGAATTAAGACTACAAATGCTTGTGGTTGGGACAGCTCACAACTTTTCCTTTTTCATGGATTGCGCCTGTAATTTCAGTGACATATCAATGTCTTGCATATTGTAAAGTAGAATATAATATCTTTTACAGAGTTGATGATGCCTATAGATGGTCGAAGGTGCTCTGAATACTTCAACCCGAAAATAGGTCACTTCCATAATACGACGTGAAGAATGATTCAGATTGTTACCTGCTTTTTCTTAGGACGAAATGTTAGCACGATAGATGAATTAACAAAATATGATATCTGATGAATCCGTATCTTATCCATTACATGTTTTAATTTTTAAAGGAGAAACAGAATATAAGACTACTATAATAAGGAACTTATAATAAAGGGAGTTTTCAAATTATTGATTTAATCACAAAAGCACAATTACCTGCCAGCCAAATGTGTATCATAGTAAAAACTATCTGCGTTACAGTGGTTTGAACTCCATACCCTGTTGCGCCATAATTTGAAAGAGCAAATCAAGCACAGTTGCAAATACAATACCATTTTTTAGCATCTCACTATGTGTCAAATATTAGCTTTCAAATGTGAGCCATTCCCACTTAAAATGCAGGAAAAAGAGTGGTAACTCCTTGATCCATCGCTTGAGTCAGTAGTATGAGAAGTGTCAATTTGCCAGTTGTTAAACCTTGATTCAAATTGTAGCGAGTTTGACTATTTATTCTAAAATATTTAGGCTATTAAGTTTTGACTTAACACTGCGGCTTGTTTACAGAAAGTTTTTGGTTAAGAGTGGTTAGCCGGCCATCGCATACCAGTCAGTAGAACAAGATTAAAAGTGTCGAAAACAATCAGCAACTTTGTCTCTGGATGTCTTAATTTGTGCTTACGGTCAGGGTGAGAAGCGACCTTTTTTGATTCTAAAAGCATGATTGGTCAATAATCTCATACTAACACATAGTAGAACAGTCTCAAACGAAAATACTGCTGATGCTGGTCAATTAGAATATTGGTAGTATAGCTGCAAACTTGACTTACACCCCTTCAGTTGAGTCTAGCTCCAATTATGGCTCGTAATGAGACTAGAAAAAACTCAACTCGATTGAGTTTAGTAGCAGAGTGTCTTTTACCAATTTTTGGATATAGACTGAGACCTTTCGTAATAGTCTAAATTGCATTCCAAACCTGGTTTATACAATTGCTTTTCATTAACAATTAAGCTTAAAACACCCTTTGATAGCTAGTTGATATCAAGTATCTATCAAGTCTTAGCTTTCTTCTCTCCATAATAACATAGTACTGTAGAAGCATATCAAGTGCTCAGTTGGAACTTCTACAAGTTTTGTACCTTTGTACGTTTGAAATTCAGCTCTCTTATTCATTTATGTAGTGTTACTTGAAAGTTTTAAGGTGCAAGTTGATAGAGCTCCATGTATATATGTTTCCATTCATATGTTATAGTCAAAGTCTAAATCCATACTCTATCAAGAAAATGCATTGTCTCAGAACCGAACTAAGTACAAATCATAGACTATGTCTTGAAAACTGGCCACCAGTTTACTACGTGTTAGTTCAATGATATCATTATGTTTGGAGAAATATTCAGAAATATTCAGAAATATACAGAATAACCACCTAATCGCCCTCTATTGTATAAATCACCCATCAAATACGAACGAAACTAAAAAGGACAAGAACTGAATTTTGTCTTACATTTTTAGGCAGTTCCCACAGGGATTTGACTTGAACTAACCAACACAGCATATTTAGAACCATCGGTATATTAAAACTTCTAGAAATAGTTTGGCTGGAGCAAAACTAACTTTACTTTCTGGTAGTGAAGTGATGGGTACATCTTTACCAACCATTGAAGAATTTTTTTCTTTCATAATAGACAAAATGTAAGTTATTTACAAGACTCAGAATAGAAATTCAGAATAAAAATTTTATTCAACCATTTGACATATCTGGAGTATACGTGACAAAATTAAGAACGGGGTTATATCAAGTACGCAAGTATAAAATACGACTGCAAACACTACCATATGAAGACTTTAGTGACGTACAGTATATGATATATTCTGTATGTAGTAAAAGATTAGTGTATAAAAATATGACGGCTACTCAACGGTATGGTAAACTTTTTGCAATAATTCTATTAAAGAATTTGTAGAGATGCAGATGTAATTTGAAACTCGATGTCATTAAAAAAATAAAACAAAGCACTTTTTGATTAAATCTATTTGATGTTGTAAAAACTTATTGCACTACCATTGACAAATAACTGAAAGGAATGGGATTTAATTTGTTGTGCTTATAATAGACGTACAACAAACGTTTATTGAATACAGTGCCATATAAATCAATATTACAGTCCGTATATAGATACTGAAAAAATTGCAAAAGGATTACCGGTATGTTATTCCTGGCTTTGCACTGATCGTCCATTTGTTGTGTCTAACGTATCACTAATATAATATACATTACCCTCTACCGAATCCACAAACAACTGTACACAAGCCTTTATTTCAAATTGATTACCTTATAGTTAAATATGAGTCAGTTGCTTAATAACTCATATACTGATTTCTGTAGATAATGTTTTGTCTTAACTGCTTTTGTGATAACGGCCTACCATATTACTACGAGCTTTTATAATACCAGATTAGTTTTCTTGAATCCAAGTTTGATACAAAGAATAATCTACAAATATATGAGAGAGAATACATCGTTTCAATTTTTGCATACGCCGATTTTGATATGAGTGTATATAGCTATTTACATTAGCGCCTAAAAGTTTTACGTGCCAGCTGTAGTGGGGCGTACTGGCAACCAAAAACTTCTTATCCGTATCCATATTCTATCTTAAAAATGAGACGATGACCGTGTCATCCATAAAACAACTGAAGATATGAAATTGGTACGGATATTTGTTCATGTACATATACCCAACTGATTCGTGATATGCGGTAGAGGCACACAATATGAATGGCTGATGATATATTTTTTTTATTCCTGCATTCGTACTTGGCAGAATTTTGGTTTAGAAAGAAGGATTCATGTTTCAATATATCTACTCTAGCACGTATCTAGCTATTTTCACTTTTTGTTTATTAGAACTGCCAACCTTCTGCAAACATTTCAATGGCTAGATGACCTTGCAAAATTTTGTTAAATCAATATGTATTGTACTGTAGTATATGCCCATGGCATTGTAAAATTCCTGATACAATACCTTAGGAGCACCTCCACTAATAAACCAATTTTAACCATAGCAAAAAACATTGAATTTATTGGAGGCACAGGTAACCGCTTACCTCCTCAGTAGTGTTGAGGCTTGCCTTTTTCGTTTTGCCATTAGTGAAAACAGATCGGTAGCTGTTCCCACATTGATTTTAGCTATTACGCACCTAAAATGCCTTATAAAGCTGCTATTAGCTTGCTTAAATGATAATTTCAGAATTTTCTTGTATTGATATATTGATATATTGAGCATATGTGACTACTTTGTGGTTACTGTTTATTCATAGTTAGTCGTATGCGTACCGTTTCCTAAATTTTGAGCCCCCACTAAAATAAAATATTCTTCCTACTAAAACAAAACGGGTATAAACAAGTAGTTTCCATGTCAGAATTATGCAAAAAAATCAATCACAGGTTGCGCTTTTCTACGACTAGTATTTTAGAACCTGCTATAAAGAAAGAAAAATTTTTCAAATCAAAAGACATATACTTATATACTTTTTACTGAAACGGCCAGTAGTTGCTTTGACAAACTTATAGTTGACAGGATTATTCTTAGAACGCAATAACTTATTCACTAGTCTGTAATTCTAACAGTGGTTGCTATAAACTTCAATGTTTATACATCTCCACGGTGCAAATGCTCCACATGACGCAGCTTTGTACTAGTTTTAGAAGTTATCCGAGCGCTTCTAAAAAATAAAGCACTTCCACAATATTCTAAAAATATCACTAACACTTGAGTATGAGAGTCTAGTGCCATCAAATTCACACATAAACTAGAGCTAAGAACATTGTTGATGATATTAATATTATCATCTTAACCTGCCTGCGACAAAGCCTTGTGAGGCAATATTTGAAAGAACAAAAAAATAAAGCAACGAAATTAGAATGGTTATATTCAAAAAGTTGTTTTTCTGGTTTAATTTGAAGAGATTCAAACGTACTGTACATATATTATGATTTAGCCTTTACAAATGATTTGGCGTTAAGAATCACACAATGACCCCGCCTATAAGCTACACTATCATGGCGAAAAATCTTTTTTAAAGAAATGAGTTAATTTCCCCTAATGTTAGTCTATATGAATCAAATGGTAAATTGAGAAATTGGATGTCGAAAAGTATTGTAGTCTAAAAGTTATTTGACCGTGTTTATTTATTTTATGAACTATCTAATACATTCTATTGAATCAAGAACATTAGGTATTACTATAGTTTACGCCCTATTTACTTTGAATAAAAAACTATTGCTTGAAAATTATTATTGCAAGTAGCCTACCTGTATGGGATTTGAAGCTTTTGGGGGGTATGTTTTTGATTGAATAGATTTTTTTCAACTACCAATGGCATGAATTGCCATAGTACTACTACAAAAAAAGCTTGAATTAGTAGTAGTGTAGCCTGACAGCTTAGTATATTAAAATAAATCAGACCGTAGGTTAAGCAGAGCCTCTTCAACCTACGGACTATCCGGTCTGTAGTCACGTAGGTATGTATATATCTAGAATTGCAATCACTATATGCACATTTAGTCTTACCTTACAAAATGTACTAGTATGCAGCCTGAAATCCTATCTGTAAAAATGCATCTAGTGAAATCCCATATTTTTGATGCTCTTCATATTGTAATGCTTGAACTCCAAAGAAAAGAGATTATCCTGCTCAATCAAATCAATATACAGCTAGTGGCAAATTTATGCTAGATGTACTGTATGGTTAGGGATGGTTTGTTGAGGGATACAGTTCAAACTATGACAGGTGTCGTGCATTGTGATGCAATTAGACGGAATTTGTCCAACCCCGATGGAAAACCCAATATGCTTCTTAGAATGTCATGTTATGGACCATAGAGTAACAAGCAACAGCAATACAAGTTGGAGCTAACTGGAAAGTTATATATCTGAAACTAAATGAAATTGATAATTATACACTCGTTGCAGCTCTGTGCTTATACTAATAAAAGCGGCAGACGCAATTAGCATCTTAGGAAATAGTGACGAAATTTTGATGTTTGTCAAGATATTGGATAGACGCCATACGCCAGATCCCTTACAGAGTTTGGTTGCAAGGCCCTAGAATCTACATTGGTATACAATAACATCATTATGCTGATTCCAAGGAAGTTTATGAAGCGTGAGCACAAAAAAATAAGGAGAAAACACCACGGTCTATTTCGGTAACTCTATTTAATCAGGATTGTCTGATAAACGGAGAAGGGATACGCGATATGAAGATGGACGGGCTTTGAAAGCTCACTGAACCATCACCCGATGCCATTCCACGTTTTTAGTAATTTGTGATCAGGGACCATTGTTGGGCTTTGGCAACCAAAACAACACAAGTATCGCCTTTCTAAAAAAATATACCAGTATAACAATTTTAAACATGCAATAACCTCTTAGCTCAAGTTGAGAGATCTACACACAATATCTTGGGAACAGATAAATTTATATCACGAATTCTGCGAATAAAATTAATAATATAAATACACGCCCGTGCAAAAAACTCATTAAATGTGAAGAGTACTTACTGTACATCTACTAGCAAGGAGCAACTGTATAACATTAAACAAACACCCCATATAGAGTTCTTGCGTAGACTGATCAAGAGAGACGTGTGTGTATATAATGCTATAAGAACTTTATACTACTCTGAAAAGAAGTCTCTAGACGTATTCAAGTACAGTATATGTATTGGATGGCTATCCGTGGAAGTAAAGACCTATACGCTTCTAGCTCCAGTGTTTTGTTTCAATATAACTTATTGCGTAAATCATTTGGATAAACCATAAACCAGTCTGCTTTTTATCCGCCCAAAATCTGTCTCAGCAATATGCCAGGTGTAAACATGGCAAATGATCTTTTTCAAGCTACTAAAAACTAATCCCCCGCTACAAATGATGTTATAGACGTGAATATATAACTATCTGGACTATTTGAGCTGATTTCAGTCAAATAACCTATTTCAATCTTTTTGGGTTTTGACGTCTTGACGTTTTAACAAATGAAATGCACATGCATTGCACAAGGCTTACAGTACCTAAACACCCTTAATTTTCTTCAAATCAAAAATGAAATAACAAACTCATACTCCAAACTCTTCGAAAAAGACACATACCCAATTGAACAACCTTTTCAGCCTAACTCTACTTCGCTATAACTCCAAGACACTCAACTACGAATACAATACAACATGGCATCTACAAACATTGATCTCAACGAAATTAAAGACTTTCTCGTGGAAGTTGCGCAGACTGCAGGCAAGCTCATCCGCGAAAAGAGTGGGAAAGTATCTTTTGACGATAAAAAGAACGGTATGTGAACTTGACATTCTCTTTTGGTATTGTCTGACATACTAAAACGTATCATTTAGGTGTGGATCTCGTAACTGAGGTTGACAAAGCAGTCGAGGTGCTCGTCAACGAAAAGTTAACTGCAAAATACCCAGACTTTAAATTCATTGGTGAAGAATCGTATGTTGCCGGAAAAACAAAGGTCACCGACGAACCCACGTTCATTGTCGACCCAATTGATGGAACAACCAACTTCATCCATTTCTATCCCAACTCCTGTATCTCACTCGGATTCAGTCTCAACAAGATCCCGCACGTTGGCGTTGTCTACAACCCATTCCAAGACCTCATGTACACTGGAGTCAAGGGACACGGCTCCTACCTTAACGGTGAGAAGCTCCCACTACGTCCTTCATCACCGCTCACACTTCAAGGCGGTCTGATTGCAATTGAGTGGGGTGCCGATCGTACCGGATCCAACTTTGAAATCAAGACTGAAACTTTCCGATCGCTTGCTGCTGATACCAAGGACGGTGGTGCGTTTGCGCACGGGTTCAGGTCGCTGGGCTCGGCTGCTCTCAACTTGAGTGCGGTTGCTACTGGGTCTTTGGATTGTTATTGGGAGGGTGGCTGCTACGCTTGGGATGTTTGTGCTGGGTGGGTCATTTTGACTGAGGCCGGAGGCCGTGTTGTTGGCGGGAATCCTGGTGACTGGGATACACCAATCGACTCTAGAGTGTATTTGGCTGTTCGTGGAGGTGAAGGACAAGAGAAGTTTATCGAAGACTTCTGGAGCCATATCAAGGGTGATCTCAAGTATGAACACTAAAGTGAGATTTAACGTAACAAGCACATATCGTATACCATACTTTTTTCTGCTGACTATTGAACACGAATGTTGTATTTGACCAACCTTAGAACGGAGCTGGCCCATAAAAAGTATGACATGCTATTCAAGTTAATTGGCTCTGTAGAGTTTACTTTTGCAAAGCAAAGGTAGTGGAAGAATGTTGTACTGTATATGTGCTCTATAAAGCTGCTGTAATAAAGTGCAAAATTCTTTGCATAGCCAGTTCAACATACCGTTCATACAATTTTGTCATCCATGATAAAAGCTGATAACAAGTGAATAACAGCAGAATGATTCCAGGGTTCTTTATGTAACCTGGAGAGAGTAAACGTAAAGGCAATCAATCTACCACGATTCAAGTGAATATAACTGCAATCACAGATATCTCCAACACGAAAAACTTGACATATTATAAACCTTCGATATGAATAAACTTGCACAAAACCACTACTACTACGGCGTATTGTTTAGCTCACTTACGCGGGCAATAAAACGACCGACCCGTCAAAGCTTTTTCGACTGTTTTGATCTCTAAACCAGCAGTCACGACTCTTCTTTCATTTAACTCCATATACGCCAATCCAGGAACATGACTTAGTGTATTTATATGGCATCAACATAATATAACGCAAGTCTGAATAAATTAATCAGTTTATCTTTCTTTTTTTTGTCATTTAGATCAAATATTCCTGACCCAGTTCTAAAGTACACATACAATACAAAATGAAATATCCACCATAATGCCCACTAGTGTATCAACATCCTTTCTTCCTAGTTTTTTAGATAGCAGCAATCTCCTTAACAACCTCATCAAATCCCTCTCTGTATTCCTCAGTCTTACTCTTGTCGCCCTTCTTACCACCACCGGGAACAACCATCACACACGATGTGGGTCTCTTGGTAGCACCAGCCGAACCCAGATCTTCCTTGGAAGGCACAAACACGTAGGGGACTTGCGAGTCTTCGCAAAGAACAGGGATGTGTGAGATGACATCGCCAGGTGAAATATCTCCAGCAATAATCACAACTCCCTTGTCGCCTTTTCGTAGAGCCTTAACAACTTCCTTTACTCCTCTTCTGACATGCTTAGCTTTTGAAGCTGTTGTACAAAAACACAAAAAGTTAGTACTCATTATTCAATCTTTCGTGATCTCCTTCACACAAAAGCAAATCGAAGAGATGCGGATTTCAAAGACCAAAACTCACCTTTCTTAACAGTTTTTAAAATACGCTTGTTCAGCTTTTTTGGCGCTAAAGGTTGTGCAAAGGGAAGAAGGGCAGGAAGCCTCTTCTCGTAGTTATCGACAGCCTCACTGGACTCGGATTTCACACTCTTGCTTGATTTTTCTTTGGCCATTTTTATGATGTTGGTTATTATTTATCTTTCTTTTTTTCGAAGAATAAATATGGTGAGGTGAGGGAATGATGTTCTAAGTGTAATGGAAGAATATTATGCAAAAGAATAGGAAAAAAATTGGAGGGAGCTTGATTTTTCAAAAAAAATTATGATGTTGTTGTTGCTGAAAAATTTTTGGGACATTAGCTAGACATAAGGTTGTTTTGGGAGTTACCCGGTTGATCATGTGATCGGAACCCGGACTCAATTGGCAATTGTAGCATCAATAAAACCCGATAAACACTGATCTAAGTTATTCACTGTTTCTGCAGCAGGGATTAGCCTGATGTTTAGCAGCTTCAACAATCTGAATATCTGGAAGTGTTCAATCCAATCATGAATCTAATTTTTTTCATAAAAATTGGGTTTGCCCTGCGACAGCCGTGCTTATCTTTGCAACCCTTACCACCACACTAAAAAATTTGAGTTGAGAAGTATTGGGAGAAAATCTGCACAGATCACGAATACACGATCTTGACGAGACGAATAGTAGGATAGAAAGGAAGAAGAAAAAAGGTTCAGCATTATGTCGTTTGTTGAATACAAAGATACAATTAGTGAGGGCGATACCGCCTTGGCTTGGATAACTCGAACAAGTTCAAAACCTCTAACAATAAACCCCGAAGAAACATTCAACACCAAGTACGGGCCTTTCCCACACCAGAAGTTGATTGGGCAGAAATACGGCACCCAGGTGCCTAGCAGCTCGAAAGCAGGGTTTCTCCATATTCTTGCGCCCACGCCAGAACTATGGACAATGTCGTTACCCCACCGAACCCAGATTGTGTACACGCCCGATTCGAGTTATATCGTTCAGAGATTGAGAATTAGGCCAGGGTCAAAGGTTTTGGAAGCTGGAACTGGTAGCGGAAGTTTCACACACGCTATGAGCCGTACGGTGGGGAGAAAGGGTTCTGTTTATACTTATGAGTTCCACGAATACAGGTACAAAGAGGCTAAGACGGAGTTTGAGGATCATAAGCTTGAAAACGTTACTATTACGCATCGTGATGTGTGTAAGAACGGATTCAAATTAGACACATCTGTTGGCGAAGACGAAGGACGATTAGATGCTACAGCCGTATTCTTAGATCTGCCATCACCCTGGCTTGCCATCCCCAATCTCCCGTCTGTTATCTCCAAAGACCGAAGCACGCATATCTGTTGTTTCTCGCCATGCATTGAGCAAGTCACCCGAACAGTAGAAACGTTAAAAAAGGAAGGTTGGCAGCATATAGAGATGGTCGAGGTCAGTGCCAAGCGCTGGGAAGGCCACAAGGAGATGGTAAAGTCTATTGATGATGCCATGGAGCGTCTCCGTGATGTGAAGCGACGCCGACAGGCTGGGCTTGACAAGCGTAATGAGCGAATCAAGAAACAAAGGCTAGAAGAGGCTTCTGAGGGTGGTGATACCGAGATGTCCAACAACGAAGGAGCTGAGCCAAATAGCTCTGCTAATGTGGACGCGGATGGCGAGAAAGAGGAGGAAAAGGAACAGAAACCTGATAACGGGTCTAAGCATAGAGGGTATAACCCATGGGGTAAGGGGCTGAGAATCAAGGAAGGAGCAGAAGGGTATGAGTGGAGGAATACGTCGAGAGTAGAAACAGAGATCAAAAGTCACACTTCTTATTTGACGTTTGCGGTCCTGCCTCCTCCTATTCCTGAAGGGCTGGTGGACGAAAACGGCAACGTTTTGTCGTCAATGTAAATCCTCGTGTATAGAGAATGATTCATGTAATTGGCTAGAACATAACTCAATGGTTCAAAAAGTGTATGTCTCCCATGAAATAACTAATACCATTGTAGACGCCAAAAAAGTCGTAGTGAATACTGGAATATTATTAAAAGAGATCTATGAGGTACAGATGAGTACACAAGTCAATACAGCAGATCATGCTGCTAAACAGTTCAAGTAAACGACTTTACAACTAGAACCAGCCCAGTTCCGACATCTTATAAGATAGGGTAATATCTAAGAATTCCTAAACACAAACTTACCTCTGATACGATATGACATATGCGCTTAACGAGTAGAGAAGAAGCATCATTACATTTCGATGTGTTTACTGGAAGATGTTTGAAACAAACCCCGATTCCGACTAAAGCCTAAGAACAAATAAACTCAGTTTGGAGGAGATCTGAAGATATTCTAGAAAAGCAGTTTAAGGGACCGTGATTTAAAATAACACGAATGACGTGGGTTGGAAGAAAATGAATACTATGATGGTAATTTCTACTTGCTGAATCTCGGGGTCTGAACAGCTTAGCCTTCGCTTCCGTTTCGTATCTCTCCCCTCCTTTCATCTCAATCAGACTTACTGATAATAATTCAATTCCGACTACACAATGCTCAATAGCCATCTTTATCAATCAACTTATGTATTACACTATTCACCTTCTTTCTAGGAATCACCTTTATCCCCACTTTGATTGAGCGGAAGCTAAGCATATTAATACTTATTGGCCGGGGAAAGATTCGGGGGCAGATTTGGCATAGCATAAACTTTAAAATTCAATAAACGTCCTTCATTCTGTGTTGTAGGCTAGGTGCTGCTCTTCGGTATCCTGTTTCTGTTTGCACAATCTTGTCAAGACGTTGAGCTATGTACATACGAACTAGAGCTAACTAGAAACAACTGTGTGTAGTCTATTGAACGATCTCAGTGTATAGATTGTATATGCTGCTGAAAGTCTTTTACCCAGGGTTCATAGAAACGGGCTTTAATGGGTTTTGTTGTGTAAAATTGAATTGAGCAAAAGCCTGTAGTATTAACCTAGTATGCCCATCAAAATGAGTCCACATATAAACAACACTCAATTTCATAGATAGATAAATCTACTATAAAACTCTCCAGTTCCTTCATGTTTTTTTTTTTTTTTTTTTTTTTTTTTTTTCAACCTTTCATTTTCTTTTCATCACTATATTAAATACAATTGAGCAAAATACACCCATCTTCTTCAAACAACTATCAACTTTTTCCGGAAACTCTCTCACAAATGTCACAAATAGACAATAACTCCCAACATTTCACAGCCGAGCTCGCAAGCAAGTACGATTCATCTGCTCTCATCACCACCGGCCAAGAAATAGCCAAAAACATTTTGCAATACTCCAACCCCAAATTTCTCCCTCTCACCTCCAATTCATCAACTTCCGGAGCCCCAGTTGTCAATCCCTTCTGGCACGGCAAAAAGGTCCTTGACTTTGCATGCGGAACTGGAATAATCACGCTCAACATGATTGACCACATCGGGTCCGCAACAGGCGTCGATATCTCGAAAGAAATGCTCAGCGTGTTTGCGCAGAAGCTGGAGTCGGGTCCGTTTGCTGACAAGAAGGACAAGATTGAAATTGCTTGTGTCAATTTGCTGGATAAAGATGAGGTGGAAAAGTACGGGGCTGAGAAGTTAACCGGGTTTGACGCGGCGGTATCATCGTTGGCTTTTCACCATATTGACGATTGCGATCTGGCCAGCCAAGCTTTGTACAATTGTCTTGCCGACGGAGGATGGGTCTTTGTCGCTGACATATACAACGACGGGCAGTCGCCTATCAAAGACTGCACACATGTTCCGCACTCTGGTGGGTTCACGCCAGATGCATTGGCAAAGTTTCTAGAAGATGCAGGGTTTGTGAATATTGATAAGACTTCGTTTGTGGCCAATGGGCTGTGGGAGGCGGAGGAGAGATTGAAAATGATGGGGCAAAATCATAGTTTGGCTAAAGTTGACAATGAACCGCCGGTGATCAAGGATATTGAGGGCATTAAGGTCTATGACGTAAGGGAAAATCCGAAAACGGGGAAGGTGGAGTACGAGTATAAAATGAAACTGGCTCTTGTTGTTGCACAACGTAAAGCATGAAGATTGATAATTGATATAAGGTGTATATTTTATGTTTGTATACTGCACAATGTATTTGTGTGGTGAGTCGCGTAGTAAAATTACATGTTTGCTTCTTGTTCATATTATTATTCTACGTAGGGTGTTGTTATTCGATGCTGATCTTGTTATTGGATAGTATTAGTTTGGATATATTACAAACAGTTCAAGTTTAGCCTAACGGATTATTGTAATACCGTTGTGCAGTGCGTTACATGCCAGTTTGAATATTTTTCATGTGTCTGTTTAGTAACTTGTCACAGTGCAATATCATCATAAACCGACACGTTTACCTATCACTCTTTGATTATCACGGTTTAACCTACTGTGATGTTCAATTTAACAAAATATTAAACTCAAGTACTTTTATGACGTTTAATTTTTTTGGTTTTGTTCACGAGAATTCATGTCAATTTTTATGCAGGCAGGTGCCAACGTCAAAATTTAATAGAAAAAACAAAAAAGAAACTTTCACATTTTGTAAAGAGAAAAAACAACAACCCGATAACCGTAATTTTCTGTATAAATTTTTATTTATTTTACTGACAAGAAAAGAGAAAAATCCATAAAGCGCATCGTGTGTCTCATGTTTATTGTGCGTGCCAATGTAATTTTGAATTCTTTTTTTTTCCTTCTTTTCTTCAGATATATAAAATTCGGTAAATCGTGAATTCTTATTAATTTTGTCTTGTCCCGACAAGATTTTTTTATTTTATTTTATGAAATGCTTCTTTTTTGTTTTGTTTTGGAGTGTTTACTATAATTCTCACGATTGATTTATGATCTTCTTTAGCTTTAATACTTTTTGATATTAATTCTCATCTTCTTTTTATATCACTGATTGTCGTTATTGTTGAAGTTGATCGCGGTTGGAAATAACAAAAAAACTGTTAGAGAAGAATACCGTTTTATGCTTTGTTCGCTGATCTTACATTCTCACCGCATATTCGAGTATTCATATATTGATCAAATAACGAGCTAACAATTTAACGAACCATTTCAAAACTTCAGGTCCAAGACTACCCAAATTGAAAGCCACAATGCACAACGTCTACCTACTCCAATTCGACCACCCGCTCTGTCAAACCATCCAACAAGCCTTTCTCCTCGTCCCCACCCGCCAAACCCTTCGCACCACGCCCACCTCCCGCATCCACTTTCTCCACTACCACGGTCTAAAAACCATCGCCCCAACCCGCGACCGCAAGCAATACTCCAGCATCCACGTTCCGCCCGACGCCGCTTCGACCTGGTTTGACGAATCGCCCGTGGACCCTGAGGAAACCAAGTGGTACCAGGACGCAGAGTATTCTGTCACGCGACTGGTCCGTATTGGAACCTGCGCTTGTGTGTACACGTTTTGTAGAGCGGCGAGCAATATTGCCAGGTATAATCCGGGGAGGTCCGAGGCGAATAGGAGGGATTGGTGGAAACATTTGGTAGAGAGTATGACGAAGAACAAAGTGTTTGTGCCAGTGGAAGGTATGGATAAAAGCATTTGTAAATATGGATTTGGGAATGGGATAGGAAGCGAGAGTGGAAGCGGGAGCGATAACACTAACAGTTCTAGCAGTGGAACAACGAGTATGAGTGGAATGGAACAGAAGAACAATATGGCGGTATCAAAGCGAACAAGCTTGAAATTGGTATCTGCCGTCGTCGTATGATTTGACATAACCTGACCTTATTACCATTCCATTTCAAATCGTGAATTTTTGAACACTAAATCAATGTTTTGTGTTCTCGATACAGATACTCAACACCTCCTCCCTTCTCTGCATTTGAGCTTGAGCTTCCTTATCTCTACTGATACGAAATTACTGTTAACGAGCATGAACAAATAAAATAAATAGTTTTGCATTCCAAATATCAATTTACTAGACCATTATTTACCTTCACAAGAGCGTACGTACAGTAGATTTTACATAAATTTACTGGGACTACAGTAAATGGCATGACGACACCATTTTTTTTCTTCTTCTTTAAACTTCAAACTTTAACACAAAAGGAAAAAAGGAACACAAAAAACTCGTTATTGTGGAGATGGTGGTGTTTTTATATCTTGGGTTCGGGATTCACAGTAAAGAATTTGATTGATTGAGTATCGCTTTGTTTGCTTTTATTTAGGTGTTGATTGTATATAAGTTTTTAGGTAAAATATCTGGAATCATGGTATGATGATGAGATATATAACATCTTTGTTTCGTTTGCCAATTGGCCGTCTTTTGAAAAAATATGCTATAACGATGTGGACACTGGTAGATGGATGAATATCCGAAATAAAGCAGGTCAGAAAGACATAACAGCTATCTATCAGATAAATTACATTGGTAACTCACCATTCGTTCCATGACAATACTTAGAATATACCATTTAGTACTGTAGTACGCTCAACATACAATTCAACGTCTTTTTCATTACCATAACGTTGACATTGACAATAATTAATATTTCATTCAAACACATACACAAACATTAATCAATCATTCTATCCACTTTTCGACCCCATGATCTTTCGTAATTTCATCAAGTAATGCACACTCGCCAGAGCCACGAGTCCACCCAAAACCATAGTTATAGAGATAGCATACCCTCCATCTCCCTTGACTGGTTCGGCGTCACCCTTCTTCTCCTCCAGACCTTCCAGCCCTTCCAATTCGTCATTCTCAGTTTGTTCCAACATTGAAAATACAACAAACGCAACAAAAGTGGAGACAAGCTGTGGTACCGTTATTGCCACATTGTGCAAACCCAGGTAGACTCCCGAGTGCTCACCGGTTGTAGAAATGGCCTCTGTGCCGTCTGAGAAAAAGTCATCTTCTGTTAATGAGGCTGATCGGGTGTGGCCGCGGACTATGTGAATACTGTCAGTGCCACGCTTGTGTGATCTCAGATCCGATACTAGCGGCCCGTGACTGTTGGGTGGTCTAGAACTAAGTTCGTCGTCCTCATCAAATTGAGGTTGTGCAATATGAATTTCGATGGCACTGCCAATACTGGTACTGCGTTTGGGTCTTGTTTGTGCAGAGCCTTCACCAAGCGCACTTTCAACCCCCATTACCATCATTTCAATATCCTGAGCCCGACTGCCTCTTGTATACAAACTATCCCTATCGCTGTCATCATCTTTCAATTTGTTTGTCAAAGGCGGTTTATAGTCCGCATTAGGAATTGGGGGTTGTCCCATCAAATGAACTTCTTCCGCAAGAAGAGTAAAAGGTGCCCAAGTAGTTACAGCCCAGCAGATCCCAAATATTCCAACAACGACCGTAGCCTGAAAAACTGATCTAACAAACGGCATATAAAATGACGTCAGTGCATAGATCACTTGAGATACTAGCCAAAAAAATGAAAGATCAATCTTTCCTACCTTTATACCTCCACTATTGAGAACTGAAAAAATAACATATTGAAAAGGTCGTAATAGTATCTTCAGCCCATTTCTAAATCTTCTAAATATAGGAATTCTGGGTAGTCCTTGATAAGAACGATTTGATAAAGAGGTGTGCCCACTATCTTTTGGTTCCTTTTCTAATCTTTTGAGAAGTTCGGGTAATGCTAGTGAAAACACTAAAGATACAGTCGAGAAGATAGTCAATGACAGTGAACCAATTCGAGCAATGTCTCCAACGGTGTCGGTATTTTCATCTGAAGAAACTGATTCCATCCCCGAGTATTTGGTATATACTTCGCCTACCCATGTTGAAGAGTAAAAAAGAAATAGAAACCAGCCATACCAGGAAAACATTTGAACAATAAAAATGTATTTAATCTTTTCCGGTAGTGTTCTCACCGCTTTGTATAACGTGAATACAACATTCCAAATTCGCATCCCCAAGCTTTTCTTCTTCTCCCCGTATCTGGCTAACTGGACTCTTTCCGTTACTGATGCGCTCGTAATACCGACAGTCGATAGCAATGACAGCGACGAAATCACACATAGTGACTTCAGCTGAGTATCTCCTAATAAACCGTGGAATATCTGAACAAGATCAAGAAACCCACTTTTTCGTTGTTATTGAATTGCTTAGGTTAGTAGATGAAAGCAAAAAACGAAGAAGAAAACTAAAAAAGTCGAAGATTTGCATGTTTGTGACTTACAGAAAATACCCGATTAGGTGACCACCTGCTATCATTCTTCCCGCCCATGCATTCCCCAGCTGCTGCTTTGCTGGGGGAAGCGTATCAATAATCAACGCACGGCAACATGCTTGGACTATCAACAGTTTTTAATTTTTCCAGGTCAGTATTCTGAAAAATTAAAGATCGTTTTTGACCTTCATCAATCCCAAAAATCTTACCTGAATTTACCGCAAAATCGGTAACGAATATGGATATCACCGCAATTACAATAGCTGCTATATTACTCTAACCCAATTAACATATTGAAATTTCAAAGAAAAAATCAAAACACCACTTACGCCTTTGTCGAGACCAAATAAAGATGATATCTCCTTGGCCCATGCCATTGCACATAATCCAATAGATACAATTATTGATCCAATGATCATAATTGGTCTTCGTCGTCCATATTTGCTAGTTGATGTATCTGCAATGACCCCTATAACCGGCTGCATTGTCAATCCCGAAAAAGGACCTGCTATCCAGACAAACGAAAGTACTGACTTGGACATTCCTAAAGAAAGGAGATACACATTGACGTATGACATTTCGACACCGTAAATCTAACAATTAGTACTTGCACTCTAAAACAACAATTTGAAATCAAAAGATTCAGTGATACTTATCCATGTGAATTGAAGACCTGCGATACAAATGGTGAGGAATATCATTTGCATGGTCTCAGTTGAGCCCTCAACTTTAGGCTGGCCCGTCCATTGCGACCTCTGACTTCGGTCAGTCCATGCACCAGACATAATTAAGTGTACCTAGAGTCAACTATCGAAAATACTATAACTGGACTTAGCTATCTTGGTTAAAAAGGATACAACGATTGTCAAAATTATGATGGTGATAACCTGAATATCTAAGACAAAAGGAGCTTATTTTTATTCATACATAACCCTAATCCCACGAAATTTAATTTCGATATTCGAGAGCACAGCAAAAAAGGACCGATTGCGATAGAAGTTTTGTAAATATTTTTAACTCGATCACCTAACCGTTTCATAAAAAATTCTGTGTTTGTGACTAAACAAGTATGGACCGATCACAGATAAACTACTTTATGGTCTCTGGAGACTCAGGGGAATCCAAAGAAATTTCAAAACAATTTGCTACTTGTACGTGATGTGTATGATTTATTATTGGATTTACTAGTGCTCACTAACTGTGAAAATAGTGATCGAAAACGATAAAGCTAAACTCATTGATCTGGTACAGCTACTTGGAGATTATTTGATTGACGATGACGGAACTATTAGAGCAAAAGGTATGAGTCTCAACTGGCTATGATACAGTGCAATAATCTAACTTTTATAGCGACTGGCTGCATCACTGAAACGCTTCAAGCGCTTTCGCCTACAAAACTCACCAAGCAAGCAGGTAAGATTTTCTATTTTCAATACTGAGATTCTATAACTCGCTCTAACCAAAAAACTTCAAAAATATGGATAGTATCTGTTGTTGTGACGTTCTATTGCACCAGAGTTGATGATGAAGACTCATTAAAAGAAGTATGTGAAGGCCTTATTGCACTTATTAACATGCCGGCTCTACCGAAATCGAGCATTGACGAGATTCTTTCTACGTAAGTCGATATACTGCACCATTCATTTTTCCAGGCTAAAGTTCATTGCCGAGAAATCAATGTCACTTGAAGATTGCTTGAACGAATCACACTATGCAAGATAACTAACTTATTTCTAGCTTCAAAGACAAGATCAACATGAAAAACTACACTCAATCAATACGGCATAGCATTTTTTCAGTAGTAGAGGCATTAATCAGCGTTGATCTGAAATATCTCAAGTCCATCAACGATACTTTCATATCGACATACGTTCATCTAACGGCTGGAGAGAAAGATCCTCGAAACTTGATGCTCTCCTTTACCATCGCATCGGCGATTTTAGAATCGTTTGACATCGGAAAATTCTCGGACGAGTTATTTGATGTTACGTTTTGCTACTTCCCAATCACTTTTGAACCACCCAAAAATGACCCTTACGGAATTACTTCTGATGATTTGCGATCCGCTTTGAGAAAGAATATTGCTGCTAACGGACTGTTTGCTAAAGACGGGTTCCCGGGGTTGTTGGAAAAGTTATCGTCAAGTTCAACAAAAGTTAGGGTAGATACATTGACTACTCTTGAAGCATGCGTAAAGAATTATGATCCTGATTCTGTGGCTCCGCATTGGAAGGAGTTGTGGGATGGGCTGAAGTTTGAAGTTATTCATGGATCAGAAGAAGATGAGCTTGCTTTAAACGTGCTAAGAAAACTTTCTATATCGCTTTCAAAAGCGTCCAACCAGTCTGTGTTTGAAGAATATATGGAGGCCGTCATTAAGGAGACCAGTGAGCATTTGAAAGAAATACAAGGGAAGAAGGCATTACCATCGGTAAAACTAGCAGCCGGAATTGCATCGGGAACTCCAGCTGTCTTCAAGACTATCTCTGAAGCTATTTTGTCCATTATTCTTACCGCATCTGAAGATTCTCCTAATATTGCTGCTCAACGAAGTATTCTTGAAATGATAGGATATTTTGTCAAGAGTTCTACAGTATTCAAAGGTGAGAATTTATTAATGTCTTACAAAGACAAGATTTTGGAGTTTTATTCTCGTTCATTGATGGGATCATCCAAGATAGAACTGACGTTAAGAGTCCTGGCTGTTAATCGTCTTTCAGACCTAATTCAAGTGGAAAGTTTCTTGACTCCAGAAGAAATCGGTTTAGTGGTGCAATATTTCAACGACGTCGTTCTGGATGACAATAAAACGGAACTTAAAGATGCAGCCCTAGATGCATTAGTTGTTGTTTCTGATCTTCAAGTGGATCACATCTTGAATCTAACCTTCCCAGCATTATTGTCGAAACTCCCTGACACTGAAACTTCTGAAAAGGATATCGAACAGATCCTCTATGCTCTCGGTAAGGTTTCTGTCAATAGGTCTACATTTGAAACTATGTCCGTTCGACTTTTGAATAAGCTGACATCAGTCTTGAGAAACAACTGTACTTCTTTCTATCCTCTTTCAATCTTTGCCACTTTATTGTCATCTTTAGTAAAAATTTCAGAGAAGAAAGATGAAGATGTTGCCATTTATTTGACACGCTTAGTGCCAGAAATATATACCAAGTTTATTGAGAACTACAAGGAAGAAAGCACGAGTGTTTTATTTGACTACAAGGTCGTCCAAACCGCCAGCATTATTATAATGTTGGTTGTTCGATCTGCAGATCAAGCTAGACAGGCACAGTTTGTGGATAATCTCTTCAAAACATTCTGGTATTCGGAGCCTTCTAAATTAGTTACGTCAAAATTCTTCAAACCTCAAGAATTTTCTCCCTTGGCGGAATCAGCGGAACCTACTAACTTGACATCTTTATTTGTTGCTGGTTTGGGACCGGTTAGAAAAGAAGTTGAGATAGGTGTTGATCCTATATCAATTATTAAACATTCGATCAGCATATTGAAAAACACTGCTGAGCCAAGCCAAAGATTGGCTTATTTACACCTTATCTCTTTGCTGGTTAATAAGTGGGTTCCTAATAAATCAGCCGAAATCAAAGAATTGACTGACAAGCTAAGACAGGATATTGAGGAGTCAGATATGAAATCATCCCTAGGAAGTTTAGAGATTTTTGCATGGATAACGAAAGCATATCTTTTGAAAACAGAAGTAATTGGATATGATCTTCTTCAATCTCTTTTAGATCTCTTGACTACTCCTAAGGGCCTATATGTCAGCAAGTCTTTTGAAATTCTTGGAGATGAAGATATTTTCCTGAATAAAGAAAATTATGCTGTAATTAGACTTCTTTCCAAACAACGACTGTTTTCATATGTTTTGACTCCTCTTGTGAATGGGTTCAAAGACAATATTGCACATCCAGAAATTCAAGCAAATTACCTGGTAGCTCTCTCAGGAATTCTGCGTAGCATGCCACCTCAAGTGATCAGTCCCGATGTACAGACTTTCTTCCCACTGCTTTTGCAATCATTAACCATCAAAGACTCCAAAGTTAAAGAGGCGAGTATCGCAACCATTACAGCCACATTGAGAGAGTCATCAACCATTGTAGCCGAACACCTGTCTACGCTGGTTCCACAGCTTTTGAAAGCTGCTTCAGATGTGACGGCGACGCCAAATGTCAGGGTTAGAGCTATTGAGTGTTTGCGAGAGTTCCCAGGTGCTATAGGAAGAAGTCAGCTTGAAATGTACAGAACGGAGATTATTAGGGGATTGAGCGTGCCGTTGGATGACAGGAAAAGAGAGGTTAGAAGGACGGCGGTTGTGGCGCGACAAAAGTATTATGAGCTAACTACAGCTAGTTAAATTTAGCTTATTGAAGAAAGATGTGCTGTGGAGATAGATTTGAGTAATTGTAAAGAAGGTTTTTGTAATAAATAATATAGACTGTGTGTGATAGTTATTTCGAGTTGTCGAAGTGGTGGGGAATTGTTATCTGTATAGCGATTTGGAATGGTTTCACGACAATGTTTTTCTTGTATATCACCATGTTTTTGTACTATCAAATAGTGCAGTCAACAAGCGCACCAACAACAAATAAATTAAGCAATCGTATCGTATATCATCACAAACATAATTATATAAACAAGCAAAGCATCTTCAAGAAAATTTCATTATCATAAACAACATCTTTTTTTCAAACGCCCTTCTCCGCGTTCCCATTAATGACTTTAGTCTCAGGGCCTTTCATCTTTTCCAACCTCATACCCACCTCGTCGACTAGAAAGAAAAATTATTAGCAACCAACAACCTTCAAAACAATCATATCCCATAGAAAAATTCTCTTTCTTTTTTTCTTTTTGTTTATTGACAACTTACACTTTTTTTTCAGATCTGTATCGAATTTGTTCAGCTTTTTTAACTGCATGAAAATACCATTAGCATTTTTTTTTTTCGGAGATTGTAGGGTGGGATGAGTAACAGATGCACATACAAGATCGTTGAGTGACCGTTCAAGATCTCGACCAACCTCGGTGCTGGACACAAAGTCTTCAGGTGTTTCAGAAGACATGCTTTTCTTGGTGATATTTGGGATCTTATCAAACGAATGGAGCTGTAAAAGTTCTAGAGTCTGTTATGAACCGAAGAAATAAAAAATAAAAAAGGGCATGATGATAGTAAAGCTGAAATTCCATGGGGCAAGGGGAAAGCTAAAGCCGTGTGTCCAACGGTGCCTTTGAACGCAATTTTGCTTTTGACGCTTCTTTTTTTTTTTTTCAATTTATTTCACCACTGAGATGAATCACTGTCATTGATGTCAGATTACGTTAATGATCCTGGCAAAACAAGTACTAACTCGTATCCCCAAGGCATTTTTACGACCGCAGTCGACACTTTCCAAGCCTAAGCGGATACGATTAAAGCCGCCGCTAAGTACACACCATGACTTCCCAAGCTACCTACAATCTCTACAAGCCGCCCAGAAGCCTCTACAAAGCAGCACCGTTGACGGCACATTATACGAGTACAGTGTGATCAGCGCGCTCGAGGCACTTGGATTTAGCGAGCTCATTCGCAAAGGTCAGGCTGGCGACCGCGGAATCGACATAGTTGGGCAGCTTGATCCGTCACGGCTTACAAACCGGCCCTCCGGATCGATCATGCTGTACCGCAAGCGGCGATCCAAAAACCAGCCTTTCCTTGACGAGGAAGGCGAAACGAAGAAGGTAATTAATGTACTGGTGCAGTGTAAAGCGATCAAGTCGACCGCGGGGTCGGCGTATTTCCGGGACATGGAGGGTGCCTACGTCATGTACAAGTCCGGACAAGGCCGTGATAATGATGATGCGAAAGAATTACCGGTGCTGATGGTCTTGGTGAGCTCTGGTGGGCGCATGTCGAAAGAGGCGGTGGTCCAGCTTAATGCTTCGAGTGTTGCTATGGCGTATATGGAGTTGAAGAAACCGAAGTTTGTGGGCGGACTAAGAGGAGACCAAGGGTATGATGCTGAAAAGTACGAGAGGTTTGGGATTGAAAAGGTGGTGATGAATCGGAAAGCGAGAGACATGCTGGCGGTACGGGGAGTGGAAGTCAGAGAGGTTTTGTAAATTAGAGCAAGAAAAGCATAGCTTACATTTTGTACATATTATATTCCATAGGTATTATACCGTTTATAACTCATGAAATTTGTTAAACTGTCTACAGTGTGTACTGTACAATTTTTACGCCATGATATATGAAGAGTTGCATGTAACGGGGCAATATATAGTAAACTGGCGAATAGGTGAGCCATAAAATTCGTAAAGAAATATTTCCAGATTGTCCCACAAGGTTCTGAAAAGATTTGATAGAAATATCCATACTAGAAATAAAACCACAAAAAAAATCCCAAAGAAACAAAAAAAAGTTCTAAAAAAAAAATCTCTTTTACAAGTTCCAACCTCCAAAACAGGCCATTTACATTTTTCTTCCTCCACCATACTCAACAGCACATGAAATAAACCACATTCTAACCCTCACACAGCACCGTCAGTACTCCAAACAACCTCAGCATTGTAATTTCATAACATATCATCATACACACAGCATCATGTCTACACAACGCACACAACCGCCACAATCAACCGGATCCACCACTCTCACAGCCCCACCGGCGCCCGTCGAGTCCGGGTCCAGCACCGTGACGCTGCACCTACACGCCGCCGCGCCCGAGCGCCCCAGCGTGCGGTGGGTCGAAGACGTTGTTGACAATGAGAATCTTAACCGGAAGAAGTCCAAGGTGTGTTGTATATTCCACAAGACCCGGGCGTTCGGGGAGTCCAGTAGCGAAGAATCATCGTCGTCGTCGGATTCAGACTCGGACTCGGACTCGGATTCGGACCAGGCGGGTGATCATGAGCATGGAAAGGAGTGTGCTCATGAGCATGGGACGAGAAGGAGACCGAGAAAGGGAAAGGGAAAGAGAGATCCGAGCCCGAATGCGTATGAGAAGCAACCTAAGTATAAACCAAAGGCTGGAAAGGAGGCGAAATGAGAGTTTTGGTATTTGATGACTACGGGAATACGGTTTTGGATGGTGTAATTGGTAGCGAACTGGGCGATGGAGAGGGAAGCCTGCCTTCATGTATTGAAAATTGGACCATAAATTCATGTAGTTAGAACAATTGACGTTGATGATTAATAGCATTGTCTTTTTTTTCACTAGAAAACGAATATGATATGGAATTTATGTGATGTGATATAAACTCAGCGGCGCTTCGGAAATGTCGAGTGTCAAGCCAATTAAATGTATGATAAATTTACAGCATTGTCTAAGAGGCTCTTATAATAGTACAGAATCTGATAGTGTTTTTGAAACACTGCAAGGCTAGTATCAATGATTATTATCGTATCGTGTGTTTGTTACAACTTGTGTGGTGGACACAGATATTTCGGTATTAATCTAATACCCGTCCATTACCATAAAATACTGTACCTTGTGAGAAAGACAAGAATGGCGATTGAATTGTCCTGTCCTGTGTACAATGGTGGGCTCATTATATGCTTGTGTACGATTTAGCATATTATTAGGATTTCATCTTCTATCAGTTTGTAAACATGTAAACAGTATAATGGAGTAAGACTACTAAGAAGAATTGGATTTTTAACTTAAATCGCAGGTGAGGGATAAATATCACAGTCCGCAAAGCCTTTTATACTTTCCGTTAGTAGGCCATGACCATAACAATTACTACAGTACAAACAAAGATTTGTATCTTCATATTGAATTTAGCTGTGAGTACTAAACATTACATCTATCTATATCTATCTATAGATGGATGGATGGATAGATTGTATAAAAATAGACTTTTATGCTGAAGATGAATTTGAATTTCATTTTTGATGCCATCACCAACAAACATGAAACTTTCTGGCTTATGGATAATAAATATGTCACGATACTATACTACCCATAGTATCTAAGTTTATATTATAATCCAATACAATATTAATTAATAAAGACCTTACAAAGAACGGAATGTTGAGTTGGAAATTCAAAGTGTCCATGAATGAAACAGGCTGAAATGAATCGTATCCACTTTAACAATGGTCACAAGCAAAAGGAGACCTCATTTCAGCACGCACTTTAAAGTTCAGATGAAGCATAATAACTTGTATATTATATATCACATGATGGAGAGGGAGTGGGGGAGGAAAAGGATAAAGAAGGAACGTAATTTGGCTACGCGTTGTTGTACCTGTTTTGTCATGTTTTCGTTTTCGTTTTTGTTTTCGTCCATGTATACAGACAGTCTCATCAACATTTGGTCTGTTGTGGTGTAAATATTGGCTTGTGACGTTGGTGTTGTGGTGTAATGGAAAAAAAAAGTGAAAAGTGAAAAATTGTGTGTGAGATAATGTGCATGACTGGGGTGCTGTGATGTTTACACCTAAGGCAATTTCAAAATTTAAAGAAAGCAGCATTAGCAGCAACTACCAGCTGATCTAAAACTTTTTTTTTTTTTTCTGAAAAAATTATCAGCATCCAACGTTTTTCTTGTTTGTCCGAAAAGCAATAGCGGCAATCAAAAAAAAAAAAAAAAAAAAAAAAAAAAAAAAAAAAAAAAAAAAAAAAAAAAAAAAAAAAAAAAAAAAAAAAAAAAAAAAAAAAAAAAAAAAAAAAAAAACATCAACAGGGTCAACTGGCTCATTATTATCCGCTTTTGTTCAATGAAATTTTTAATTTTTTGAATTTGTTTGAATTATCTCAGTGCGATAAAATGGAATAAAAAAAAAATACTGAAGTTTACAGTATCTTCTACCTGATAATATTTAGGTTAATCCTTAATTCTTGTATCAAAAACAAGCCTTTGTGGCCTAATTGGACTGAAATAAATAAAAATAAAAAAGAATAAAAAGTTGGCCTTGTTGAAATAAATGATACTAAATGTCATGAAACTTCTAATCTAATCTAATCTAGCCTATGATGAATATGACTGTTGTGTTGTGTTCTATACGCACAGGGGATTCCTGATATGACGAGGATGCGAGTGTGAAATTGCAAAATTGTGTAACAGGAGTTGCCAAAAAGAGAAAAAAATAAAATAAAATAAGGTTATATACAAATCTTTGGTCATAAGTAATATTTTTCCCTGGTAAGTTTTATACTTATCTTTCTCTCTTTCTTTCTCGGGAGGAGCTTTTTATTTTCATTTTTTTATTTTTTATTTTCATTCCTATTCTATTCTCCTTAATATAACATTTATTTCCATCTTGTAATAGTTTATTTTATATGCATTTGTTCCCTTTCCTTTCAGCTATTCTCTCTTGACCACCTTCCTCAATTTGATACTGCAATTGATTCCATCTTTTGATTGGCTCTTGGGTTAGTGTCCTAGGCTGCTTTGTCTTAATCCCTTCCATCAATTCAATTCAATTCAGTCTTGTTTTGCGTTGTATTGTATACATACTGCTCCTATATCAACAATTATCGCGGTACTGTTACTACAAGAGAGTGAGTGTGTGAGTCAGTAAAAAGAAGTTAGCTGCTATACACAGTACCAATATTCTACAATAGCATTGTTCGATTACCAGCAAAAGATAAATTTCAGCAATTCATTTAACATGTCTTCGCCAATCGACCAGAGCACAATAACACCCTCTCAAAAAAAGCAGGAAGAGCCTCCTTCCAGTGACTCTGCTGTCATTCCTCCCACGATATCGTCGGCTGTTGTCCAAAAAACCACTCCGAAGCCACCACCAAGGAAATCATCGGCACCCACCATATCTGCACTCCAAAATTTTACTTATAGAAAACAGAACAAATCAAATCCTCTTTTGTTCAACAATAATACCTCGTCACCTTTGTCAAGTCGCAATACTACTCCTTCCTCCAGTCGAAGCAACAGTATAACGAGAAAAGTAGGCAAGGAATCGTCACTACTATCACAAAAACTCGCATCGAAGTCTCCAAAGCAGGTATTTACCAATTCACATATTCATTATTCGCATTCGCATTCGCCTGACAGCAATTCCCTGCCGCCTCCAGCAACCGCGATATCAACATCGAAAAATAATAACGCGAAACAATTCGCTTCATTATCAAAACCCTCTACTCCATCTGTAGAAACAGACAATCTATCAACAATACCGTTTTTCAACAGCGACATGAGTCATGCTTCAAGTACTTCATCTAGTTCAATCTACAGGCAGCGACCGTCTCTAGGGAAACAAGACAGCGGGCTAGAAAGAGTATCAACGTCCGACTATGCATCAGATTCTCAAATATCAACAACTAACTTAGACGACAATAAATCAGACAACGAAAGTGAGTCTTCAAATAGCATAAACAACGAAGATCTTAGTCTTGCTACAAAAAATAACGAAAACGTGGTTCTCGAACTTAGTATAAATGGACTGATACGATATCTCAGTAGTAATTGGGAAACTGTAGTAGGGTATGATATATCACTTACTTCATATCTATAACGGCGTTTTATTTTTACTAACAATTCTCTCATTAACAGTACACCAGTTTCTGAATTGCTCAATCAACCAGTTTCGAATATAGTAGTTGGAGATGAAAATGATAAACAGGTTTTCGCAAGAGCTATAGAGGTAATGAAATCTGACAGTTCCAGTTATAGAGTGAGGTTTGTTACACAAAAACCAAAGACAGAATCAACAAATAACAGCACTTCGAATCTAAGCGAAAACGAAGGATCACTAAAAAATTCACCATATTTTCAACCAGCTAGCTTAAATCCATCGCTCACCGACTTATCGCTCCCAGGGTCTCGAAGTTTCCCTAGAGACAGAAATATCCCTATCTCAACACCTTCACCACTGTCGACTCCGCCATTGTCGAAAGCGAATCTTTCACAAGAATCTCTGCCTATGAGCAAATGGCCTCTTTCTCAAACTTCGGTACTAACGGAAACAGAAGATAGGTCTTATCTAAAGGATGGATACATAGAAATGGAGGGACAAGGTGTCATGATTTTTGATAACGTTACTGGCGAGCCAAGTCATGTAAGTCAGTCGCTTTCATATTTTCATTTCTTTGGAATTTTTTTTTTCTTCCGATGTTTAGCTTTTGCTTTTTTATTTGCTATTGCTATTCTAAATATGCGGGGGTGTATTTTTTTTTTTTCTATGTGTAAGTTTCAAGAATTACGTTACTAACGGATATTATAGAACATGTGGATTTTACGCAAGTATGTTCCCCCCAAACCATTAAGTGTTGATCTTCCTTTTAAGTTAGTTCATACTCTTGGTTTTGGTGTTAACATATTAGTCTCATTTCTGGAACGTTTGTCAGATGCAGTGATTGAAGATAGTGATCGAGTTCCCGTACCACCTACTGCGCTTTGTCGCATCTGTGAACGTCACGTTCCCACTTGGTGGTTCGAGAGACATTCTGAAATTTGTTTGGTTGAACATAAAACACAAAGTGAATTGGACTCTGTTCAAGAAAACTTAGTTGATCAACGAAACACCATAGCTCATCTACTTGCATTACTAGACAATAAAACGCAACTCACAAACTTGCCTGAAAATCCACTTAGTCCAACCGTCACTGCCTCACCGACTGCATCTATCTCATCAAACTCTTCTTCATCTTCGTCTGGTCACAAACTGGAATACCGAGGGATCCCATTACCAATCAATAGTCAGTCACCATCTTCTTCTGAAATTTCATCACCTCCAAGATTGCCAAGACTCAACTCCGGGTTAAGCTCGTCTGCATCTAAGCGCATGCTTATGAAATCGTTTAATCTTCCTAAACGCTCGCCTGGTAAACTTTTGGAGCTTTTACTCGAACTCTGTGATCTTGCTATTGATATTAATACACCTGAACTTCGAATAAATCAGGATTCGGAAGGAAGGGTGCATTCACCCCAAAGTGAATCAAGAATTCATCGAGTGCTGAATTGGGTTAATCCAACTGTTGACGATCCAGCTTTATCGTTGTTGTGTGAGGATACGGTCAAGTATGCCCAGGAAAAAGTCGATTCTGCGTTAAGGTTAGGTAATACGATAACATATTTTGATACTATCAGAAGCGAATGTGAATTAATGGTATCTGCAGCTATAGAGGATACAATTGATAAAGCGACAAAACAGCGAGAACAGTATATACAAGAAGATTTGGACGCGGTGAGCATGGCCGAAGAAGAATCACAAGGCGACTTGGACAATGGTGATACGGACATTGATGATAACAGCAGTTTATTCTCGGAGTCTTATCTCAATACAGAATCTTTACCATCTGTTAGAGCCTCTCAAATGAAACATCAAAAGTCTTTTAACGAGTTTGATCCACGATTTGCTGCCCAACGGTCTGTAACACCACGCTCAATTTTGTCTGAGCCCATGAACTATTCAAGTGGTTTTTCAAGAAAGAACTCAGATGGCACCTTGCAAAAACCCGATCGTGCATCTTCATTAGAAAATGGAAATTTTGATTTCAAGTTGACAGATCTAGAAATGAAAGGAGGAGGTTTTTCGGGACTCAATAAAAAGAAAAGTATCTCGACTTTATCGACCTATTCATCGTCTTCTATGGGCCCTGCATTATCAAGTCTTCAAAAGAATCGCGTGCATACAACTACCGATGTTCAATCGCCCTCAACTCCGCTTTCTTCGCCTCTAATATTCCCAAACGATATAACGTTATCTGACGCTTCACATCATCGCAGACAGTCATCAAATGCTTTAGATCTTGCAAGAGTGCCTGTGTCTCCGCTGCTAACAACAGCAAGCTTTTCACAAAAAGCTGTTCAACCGAGTATCAAAGACTATGAAATAGTTACGGCAATTAGTAAAGGCGCATTTGGTAGCGTTTATCTAGCTAAGAAAAAAAATACAGGTGAATATTTTGCAATCAAGGTTTTGAAAAAAGCTGACATGATTGCAAAAAATCAAGTCATGAATGTTCGAGCTGAGCGCGCCATAATGATGTCGCAAGCAGACAGTCCATTTGTTGCGAAACTTTACTTTACTTTCCAGAGTAAGCACTATCTTTATCTTGTTATGGAATATCTCAACGGAGGAGATTGTGCGGTGTTGGTTAAGCTTTTAGGAGGTCTACCTGAAGATTGGGCTAAAAAGTACATTGCAGAAGTCATTTTAGGTGTTGATGATCTGCATAAGAAGGGAATTGTGCACCGAGATCTCAAGCCTGATAATTTGTTAATTAATCAGGATGGGCATCTCAAGTTGACAGATTTTGGTCTTTCACGAATGGGCCTGGTAGGAAGGCATACACATGCTACTTCATCTTCTGAAAACAATGAAAGCGGTGGAAGCTCAGGAGTAGCTTCAAAGTCTAACAGTTTTTCTGAGACAGTGCGTCCGGGCAGTACTTCTAGTGCTAGCTCCATAACTGGGTCTTCTAATCCTCTTCTGGATTCTTCAATCAGTCTTGTTCCTGGCTACTTTAATTTATCGAATCCAGCTAAGAGATCTTCACGGTCAGAATCGAATAGCAGTGCTACGGGCGAAGCTTTATTTAATAGTTCAGCGATGTTTGGTTCAGCAAAAGCTTCTATCAGTGAAGAAGAGAGTGTGTCTTCAAATTCAAGTGACGCAGGAGGATCCTCAGGAGCTGTACAGCCTGTTTTAACTTCTTCTTCAAACAAAAATATGCCATTGTTTGATCCAAACGATACATCAAGAAAGTTTGTTGGAACACCGGACTATTTAGCGCCTGAAACTATCCGTGGTGATGGTCAAGATGAAATGTCAGACTGGTGGTCAACGGGATGCATCCTTTTTGAGTTCCTTTATGGATATCCGCCCTTCAATGCACCAACAGCCGAAGAGGTATTTGATAATATATTAAAGCGAAATATCCAGTGGCCAGAACTATGCGAGGGTTATGTTGAAGGCGAGGGTCCTCAAATATCTCCAGAAGCTAAAGACTTGATTGAACGTTTACTTTGTATGGATCATGAAAAACGACTTGGCTATGAAAATGGAGCAGAAGATATCAAAAAGCATCCTTTTTTTAAAGGTATTAACTGGGATACACTATGGGATCAAGAAGCGTCTTTTATTCCAGTTGTTGACGATCCAGAAAGTACCGACTATTTTGATTCAAGAGGAGCCGAAATGCAAGCTTTCCCGGAAGATCCTGCTAATCCAGAACAAGACGGAAAATCGGATGATAGTGATAATGATATCGAATCTAATTCAAGTCGCTCAAGTCGAGCCGGGAGTGTTGATTCTGTTTCAATTGGTGCATCTGTTTCAAGAAAACCTGCTAAGCTGCCCCTTCATATTCCACCACATGTCAGAGAAGGTAGATCTAGAAGGCTCTCTGAGTCTGTAGGTCAAGACGACTTTGGAAACTTTCAATTCAAAAATCTTCCAATGTTGGACAAGGCTAATAAAGACACATTGAGCCGGATTAAGACAGAAAACTTGGAACAGCGAACTATTGGAGAAAGCAGGCATCGCCAGAGAGGGTTGTCTATATCAGCATCGCCATACAAACGACCGGAATCTCCGTCAACTAATGCTATACCTAGGCATCCATCTCCAGTACGCGCCTCACCTAGTGGATCAGTTAATTCCGGCGGCTCGCCAATATCTTTATCGCCAATAATTACAACAACCTCTCTTTCTTCAGGCCCTTCAAGTAGCACGTCAAGTACTGCCTCTCCGCATCGAAAAATGCTTCCCGTTAAAACTCGAAACAGTGTTGCACTGACTTCTATATCTACATCACCACTCTCTATAGAATGTCCGAAACCTCCAAAACTTACAACAGGTGGTTTGACAGCATCCTCACCAAGCCAATTGATTAATCCTGCCATATCATCGCCAGAAATGTACTTGCCTATACCACCTTCCAAAATGCAAGCTCCGCTATCACCAAACAATCTCAGTTTCAGGAGGCTGTCAAATATGGAGTCTAGTCCAGAGTTAGGAGAGCAGTTTAGAAGACAGTCTCAATCTGGAAATAAGTACTACAAAGTATTTGACCCGTCACCTTCAAATTCTGATACCGAGGATGCAAGAAGCAACGCTTTAATGCGAATTCAACGCCGAAGAAACTTGTCTCGAAACAATACTACCTATGGTGTAAACTCTCCGGTATATCGTCCACTGATTGTTCTCGTTTGCGAAAGCAACCCTGTTTGGAGATACTCGATTGAATCATCGCTCAAAGACTTGAATTGTAGATTTGTGACTGGTGCCGACGCTGAAGAAGGAATCAGATATGCCACTGGAGACGTCAAATTCGATATTATATTTACGGAATACAGGTTGAAGAACAAGACCAATGGGGCCGATATTGCTCATATTGTACACAGCACATCGAGCTCCAATACAGATACCCCAGTTGTTTGCGTTACCAATTTTGTTCCTGAAGCCCAAAGAAGTATGAAGTACTTTGTGGAGATTCTGCCAAAACCCATCACCAGAGACCGGTTGTGCGAAGTGCTTGAAAAGGTATGTTGTTGGAGGCCGAAGAGCGGTAATGGGAAAAGCTCGACCTATGAAGGTTTTAGAATGAATCAGAGAAAGGAGAGTATTGAGGAAGAGTTGGAGAACCACGCAAATTAAAGGTCCAAAAGGGCTTTAAATCAATTTTTGTTATTATTTTATAATAGGTGTATCATACTTTTGGTACCAAAAAATTTTATGCATTTGTTTATAGTCGTTAAAAGTGAATTTATATAGGTTATATACATTTTATTGATGACGATTTATATTACTGCTCTATGTGTTATTTGCGAGTAGAAGTTAGTTGTGCGTTTTCTTGTTATAACCTCCTTGTTTGAGGTTACGTACAATTGAGCATTGTAAGAAACTTGAGCTAGTATATAAAGCGTCGTGAAGAAAAAGTCTCTGAAGTACAAAGAAATTGTGTGTCCTAGTACAGTACAACTGTCTATTGGAGTGCGAAGAGCTGAAGATGAAATTCAACCCGCCTATAACTATCCTAGTATTCCAATGTGTGTATAACATAAATAAATAAAAAATAAATACATCCGTAACCACCAAGAGTACAACTCTTTCATAATAAAACACCTTCTCCCCAAATCACAAGAGAATAGCCGAGAGGTAAAAAAAGAAAGTACAAACTATCACAATGTCCCCTCCTCTAACACCCCACCAGCTCCTCTAAGAACTCCAATCTCGTAGCTTTCGCTCTCCCATTATCCCTGGTCGGCGGCAGTCCCACCACCAAGTCCACAAACGTGTTCAACACCTTCTCCTTCGGGACCCCTTTTTCCACCGCCGTTTTCATGAACGACGTCACGTACAACAGCACATTAACATTGACCCTCGGGATCCTCTCCAGTATCATCATCGCACCTTCGCGCCCGTTCAGCACTACCGAGTAATACTCGGGCGGCACCACCGATCCGTCAATGTAGTAAAGCAGCGTCAAGAACTGATGTGTCACCGCGTAAATCCCAGCGTTGGTTGAAGGGCTCACGTTTGCCGAGTCCAGTACCGCCACGTCTAAATCGGTACCGGTATCGAGCCATTCCTGGATCTGGTACGTCAGCCCGGGCTCGCTTTTGGACTCGAGGTCATCAAACATGTCTGGCACAATGCGGGTCCAAAGATAATCTAAACATGCCCAGATCTCACGCGGCATGTTCGACGTATCACTCTGCATGATGCTCTGCGACCGCGCACCTGCAGGCATGCGCGAGAGGACGTCTAGCGAGGCCCCGAGACACGTTGCAACCGATGCGAATGACAATGGGATGAACACGTCGGCGCCGGAGTTGAGATGCACTATCGCGATGCCCGATGTCTGCGATGTCGCGCGGTGGTGTCGGACCGGCAGGGTTGTTCGGAAATGTATATACTGCTCTGCGCCGAACGGCAGGATTCCAGACATGGGCGAAGCGGTGATGGCGACGTCATCGTCGGTGCCGGAGATCTCGAGCGTCCACTCGACGACGTCCACTTCAGGGGACGTTTGTTCTAGTTTGACGTGTCCGGATGCCTCGCGCAGCACGCGTGCGTCGTTGATGGAAAGCTCGGCTGGGGTTATAGAGATGGTTGGTTTTTGCGAGTTTTCGAGGCTGTCGGCTTGTTTTAGAACGCGGTCGACGACGATTTTGCGTTTGGAAGGGTCGACGATTGGGCAAACGAGTTCGAAGGTGGCCGCGACGGGTTTGTGGTCGGAAAGGGTGTAGGAAGGGAGCGATTGGTAGTCGAGCGGAGTTAGGGTAGAATCCGGGCGGTAGAAAATTCGGTCGGTGTAGGAAGGGGTCCGCGAGAAGGTGTCGTAGTCTTGTGTGCCGGGGATGAACTTGTAGGTTGGAGGGAAGAGAATTGTTGATTCTTTGAATCCTTGTAAAATGTTGCGCTCTTCTTGTTGTTGATTTAATTGATCCTGGTTAAGAATGGTTTCGTAGTCTTTGTCTTGTATGAAGTTTAGAATCATCTCACAGTCCATTGTTACTCTATAATTGAAATCACCCATGATGAAGTACAATGGTTCGACAGTCTCGTTGGCTTTAACCCCATCTGACTCGTCATCGCTTATTTTGTCATCGAACAAAACAATGTTATTTGTGCTAACCTCACTCGCCAGCCCAGGTATCCCCAGTTTGCGCTCTATTTCGTCCAGCTCCCATTTTCTTCTGTCGAGATTTTCTATGCCTGCCGACAGATGGCAATCCACGAAAACCATTTCTCTGCCTTTAATTCCGACACTCTCATCTGCACCGATCCGTAACTGTACCTTAGCCGCACCTTTATTCCCCCAAATTCCAAACAGTCCAGTCCCGGTCGTCGCAATCTCAACGTCACTAAAATATGATTTAATTGCTGTAGGGACCAGGACAATCATCATGAGCCCTAGAAGCTGATTGTGCGCAATTACCTCATAATCGCTCAGCGAATTTAGTAGCGCAGCCTTTGTATTTTCCAGCGTCGTCACATTCGCATATAAATTTTTCGGGCCCAGCACGTCAGATTCCTGAATCGCAACCACATACATATCAAACAACTTCGGCAACCCCAGCAACCCAGCCAACTCTCCCGCATCCGCAATAGGTTTCCCTTGCAAATTCCACGTCACCGTTCTGACCCTAATATTTTTCTCTACCAAGAACTCAGCAGCGACCTGCGCATACGCCGCCAGCTCTTCAGTTCCATTGGCGTTCCCTCTTTCGGCGCTTTCAGCAATTGATTTCTCCGCCACGCTAGCGAGGGCATCACTCCAAGTTGCCGAGAACTTGATGAGGTCTGCGACGTTTTCCTCGGCGACGGTGCCGATCGGAGAGCCGGAAAGGGTCACGTCGAGCAGCCCTGTGTCCGGGTCGTGCTGGATCCCGAGGTCGGAGGTGGAGCTGAGAGGGGTGGGCGTGGATATGAGAGGGGTGAAGCGTGGAGTGAGGGTGTAGAGGGGCGGGTGCTTTTGGAGAAGGTGAAGGGTGAGGGTGTGGGTTGAGGTGGTGAGTGTTGTGTTTGTCATGGATGGTGGGGTGTTTGTTTATTTTTTTGTTTTTTGTTATGGATGGTGGGGTGTTTGTTTATTTTTTTGTTTTTTGTTTTTTTTTTGGAGGAAGAGTGGAGGGATGAGTGTTGGTGGAAAACTGGTATGGAATATATGGGATACCGGTATAAGACGGGATTGTACAGTACACTGTATATTATACGGGTTTGTGCTACACAAATACAGTATACCGAGTTGGGTAAGGTGTTTATATCAAAATAAAGTAAAGTCCAAGGTATAAGCTCTAATATTGATGTGCCACTGTTATTCAGATTAACAAGATACCGTACCTGATCTTAGAAAACTCAAATCTACTTGAAATCTCTAATCTTCAAATCTATAATTAGTGCGCTGTTCCAACCTGGTCTGAGATCTCTATCTACGAAATGGTGCTTGGTTTACATTAATTTTACCGTACTGTACCATTTAGAACTTTTGTGTTAAGACTAGACTTCTTAGTGTGGTCTTTGGGATCTACAATTAACTGTACGCTAGCTTAAAATATTCTCTTCTTTTGGATTTGTGATTGTGTGTGGATTAGAATCGAAATGTATGAACTTGTTGTGCGTACAGTACGATGCGTAGATTACTGTTGTTTATCTTTTTTTTTTTGTTCTTTTTCAATTGAATAAGGGTTCTATCATGTAAGAGTTTTGGATCCTTTTTTGGTATTAGAGTATAGTGTATGACTTATTAGCAAGTCAATAATAACTAAAGAACCTGCTTTTATAAGTGTGTAAGCAAGCCTACTTTTACAGTACGTGGAGGATAGTGGAAGGATTTTGAAATTGAAGACTGAGTAATGGGATTTAGGAGATATGTCAGGAATACTTTAGTTTAAAGTCTAATTTTTAAAAAAGCTTACAGTACTTTGAGCACAAAAGAATGCTTAACATAGCTGTTTGCAAGTGTTATGTGGTAGAGTACACTAAAAGAAAAGAATTCTAATCTGAGTAGCCAGCCCCATGTTAGACTAACCCAGAACAATGGCACGTTTTAACTAAAGTGGAAGGTACTGTATCTTTTGCAGTAACATTTGTTAAGTTGACATGTATAGACTTACCGTATATATTTAGATCACAATCCATAAAACTGGCTTATTCCCATGGGAAAATGAAAAAAACAACGGAAATTTGTCTTCTTCTAAAACTGTTCAATTTACCAATGATTGGCTGGTAAAGTATGGGAGTAAATAGTTATGCTCATGTATTTAGTGGCAGTTATTGGTAGCAAGGATGTTTAATGATTAATTAGGGTGCAAGTTCATTCGTAAAGAGAAGGGAAGAATAAAATGAAGTAATGAATAATAAATATATGGTGAATACTAATAAGTTAGTCATTATAGTACAGTACATCCCATACTGCCTTTCCTTGGAATGAAATGGGTTCATGCTCCAATCCAATTCAGTTGATACGCATCACCAGGCCTAAAACAGTTCCAGCATATCTATTAAATATCGTATTGTATGATAGACAGTGTTATTCATCACTGTTATTGCCAGTGTTAACATATTATGTTTGCTTTAGTCGGTTTGGTTAAATCATTTTTCATCCCCATCCTACTGTAGCAAGCTTTAAGTTTAGTATTTACTCTTTAGTTTTTAGTTTTTGAATTTTAATTTGCAGTTTTCAATTTTCAGCTTTTAGCTCAGAACTCGAATATTTTAACCTTCACTGCATGGTATGTATACCGCAGTAACTCACCTCAATCATTCTGTTCCTTTCTTCTTTTACTTCCATAATTCCATTTTTTATTTTTTATTTTTTTTACTTTTTCCCTCTCCTTTTTTCTTGAAAGAAAAATTTACCAGAAATTAATTCTTTTCCTTTTACACATCTTTCAATATTGCCTAAGTTTGTTGGTTTACTTGTTTACTTGTTTTACTACACATTTATCGCAAGTTCTCTCGCTTTACTAGGCTCGGTCTTTTGCTCAGTTTTCTTAGCTTCGATAAGTTATTTTAGTAGCTAGAAAAAAGACAGCAGCAGTAGCAGTAGCAGTAGTAGCCAGCAGCAGCACGACAGTCAACAGTCAACAGCTAGCAGCACAATAGCCAGCAACAAGACAGTCAGCTAAAGGAAAAGATTGTAAATTTCACCTGGCTTTTTGCATTCTTGGATCAACTGATCAAAAAATAAAAATTCCAATGTTGAACAGTAGTTCAAGTTATCCTCAAAACAGCAACAACTCAAGACAAGAAGGCCACCAGGACACCTTTCGGTTCAGCAATGTTTATCATCATCAGCATCAGCATCAACACCAACAGCGGTTACATCAACAACACCAGCAGCTCCAACGTCACATACAGCAGCAGCAGCAACAACAACTGCAACAGTCTCAGCATTTCATGATGGATAGCCCTCAAATCTATCAGCCTCCATTCTTTCATCTGCCCCCATTGAATCTTACGCCTTCTAATATTAGCAACAACTCACCAGCCTCTGCTTCCCACAATTCGTCGAACGGTTTGGTTTCTTCGCCTCACAGTGCACATCTCTACACGCATTCGCACTCACAATCACAATCACGTACACATCAACCATTGGCGCAACAGCAGACCCAACAGGCGCAACCACAGTCTCAGTCTCAGCTACAAATGCAGGCGCAACACATGACAGCTTCTACTTCTTTACCTTCAGCATCCCAATCACAGAATGGATTAATATATAATCGTCAGCAGCAGCAACAACAGCAACAGCAGCACCAACCGCCATTTCAATTGGCTGCCTCATTATCCTCAAATTCATCTAGTTCACATGCATTAACCACACACATGGCTACTCCAATTACTTATTATGCGGAGCAATTTCAACAACCCCTAAATACATTTCCATCTCTCGGTTCATCTCAAGCGCAAGGAGCGATAATGAATTCTATATCCCAACTTCAACCACGGCCTTTACATCAAGCTAAACCCCAAATGCAGCAATTACCTCAACTGCAATTCCAACAGCACCATATCCCGACTAATACACATTATCATCAGCATCAAATCCAACAGCATCCATCTATAATACATCAGCAGCATATACAGCAGCAGCAGCAACAACAACAACAGCATATACCGCCACCGCAGCAACATCAAAATGGAAATCAGATTCAACCTCAACAGCATCGACCCAAACGACAAAAGCCTCCTCCGGACTGGAACGCCTTTTATAAAAACGGGTACCCAACGGAAGTGATTGTAATATCAAGTGATGACGAATCGCCTGCAGCGAAATCAGTAAAGAGAAAAAGATCCAGCTCAACAGTGCAGGACTCAGCAGCTCAGGACAACAATAAAGAGGTAATTGCCACACCCGTAGTCAAAAAACACAAACCTTCAGACTTGTCAGTAAGTTCACAAGGGCTACAGTCTATCCCTCTATATCAAACAGTTGGTCAACCTATTTCAGTCCCACAGTACATTGGAGGAAAAGAACCATCGGTTGTCTATCAGCCACCCGTGCAACCGGTCATCAAAGCAGGAACAGTGAAGGTGCCAGTTGTGCTCGACTACAACCCAGGCGTTTGCCCGGATAATAGTGAAGGACACTGGGATGCTACGGTCCAGGATACCTTGGCAAATGGCAGGTTTGTGATTAAAAAGGTATTAGGTCAAGGCACATTTGGCAAGGTAGTGGCAGCGTACGACAATGCAACGGGCAAGTCGTGTGCCATTAAAATCATCCGTGCAATTCAAAAGTATCGCGATGCTAGTCGTATTGAACTCCGTGTTTTGACTACAATAGCCACATATGACCCAAACAATATCAATCGATGTATACATCTTAGGGAGTGCTTTGATTACAAAAATCATATATGCATTGTTACCGATTTACTTGGGCTTAGTCTTTACGATTATTTGAAATCAAACAAATACATTCCCTTTCCTTACAACCATATTAAGCATTTTGCCAAACAGTTATTTTCCAGTGTGGCGTATCTGCATGATCTGGGACTAATACACACTGATCTCAAGCCAGAAAACGTTTTACTGAAAAGTAGCAAGTCAACAACACAGCCCCTAAAGAATCATAGCCGGTACAGCACACAACAAGTTCTAAACGATACTACTATTTATGTCATTGATTTTGGGTCGGCAATTTTTGCGGACGAGTATCATAATTCGGTTGTTTCCACACGGCATTACAGGGCGCCGGAAATCATCCTTAATATTGGGTGGTCATTTCCTTGCGACATTTGGTCACTCGGATGCATTCTTGTTGAATTTTGTACGGGAGAGGCACTTTTCCAGACACATGATAATAACGAGCATTTGATATTGATGGAGAAGGTGTTTAACAGACTTTTTGACCGGACAATGCTGCGTAAATCATATAACGCGAACAGTGGACTTGTGGAAGATCTAGGACAAGGATATTATAACATCAAATATCCAGGCGAAAAGACACGCAAGGGGAGTGATAAGATAGTGAAGAATACGCGAGATCTAAGTAAACTTATCCGGCAAACGGCGATCCCCATCATAGGGAGCAATTCTAGTTCCGGGATTGAAAAGATACCAAACACATGTACACAGCGGTGGGATTTATTTTATGACCTGTTGGAGCAAATTTTTGTGTACGATCCTCAAAAGAGAATTACGGCAAAAGAGGCCTTGAACCATTCTTGGTTCAAGACTTGAATTAATCTAACTCGAGGACAAGGGTAGTTTGAAGCAGGCATAGACGGCATGGTTTTGTTTGTTGTCGATGGAAAATATTTATTGTTTTTCTTTTATTTATTGATTTTTTTTTTCTTTTACTTTTATGAATTACATTTTGAGCATTGAGATTTTTTTCCATATCTCTCATTTTATTTTTATTTTTTTGTTTCTATAGTTATTTGGTGTTTTTGTTTAATTAGATGACGATGATGATGCATTGGGTCACTCTCGATTGCTTTGAGGGTTTTTATGAACTTTTTTATGTGTTTGTTACATATTGACCATACCACAGTTTGTGGGTAATTTGTATAGAGATGTAAATTAGCTGAAATCAGTTTAAGTCATGACGTTTGTAAATTTCGAGGAGGGAAGGAGTTGTTGCGGTACTGTACTCGACACAATTGACATGTCATGTCAAACTTTTTTTTTTCTTACTTTCTTTCGTATTTTTGTCAAAGTTTAATTGAATTATTTGAGCAATATAGTTTGTGACATATGATGTAAGAAACGAGATATAAGCTACTAGGTTTTTTATACTAAACATAAAACTTTATGTTTTAGTAACTAAAGTCAATCTCTCTGGTTTTGGTTATTTTTTGTTGAACAAAATAAAATTGACAATAATTGTGGGGGTTAGAGATGTGGGAAAACTGCGTATACTGCTATATAAATTGATGCTATGATTAACGGATGTGGTCGTATTTTGTGGAGTTCAAAAAAACGTTTTTGTTGAGACTCTTTGGTTTGTATCACCTCTGTATTACTAGCAGTTTATGGAGTAAGATATTTGCTGTGAACTTTTGGTAGTATAGTAAGTATGGGAGTGGTATGTGGAAAGTTTGTTTGAATCTTGAAAGGATGTGGAAATTTGATTTAGTTTTGGAAAGCTATCTGCAATTTGTGTGACCTTTACATTTTGGTTCCTAGATTTTGTACAGTTTGGTTTGGGGAAAATAGATCTGGTTGATAGATGATACTGCAAAACATTGAGTAATAGGCCAGTGTGCCAATTTGTTGGTTTATTATTCTTACAGATGAACGAACTGATATACCTGGTATAACTTACGATCACTGAGCACACAATTTTTGGTCATACACCGGTAATTCGTAATATGATATTATATGGCTGTTATTCTTATTCACAATTTCTCTACGCTTTCTCGTAACTTGAAAAAGAAAAAGAATTACTAGTAATTCTTGTTCTGTAACCTTCCCAAGACAAAAACAACAACCGTGCACATTACACATGCCCATTTTCTGGCACCTCACAATTAACCAACCCCGAACAGCCACAATCCGTTCGATATCAGCTTACTGTTATATAACATTACTCCCTGCCACTACTTAATGACGCCACAAAGTCAAGACGATAAAACACGGGGAGGTGGGAGGTGTGTGCTCATGCGTTTTCGCAAGATCCGTTGTCAACCAATACATTGTGTCATCATATAAATCGTTAGGCTCATAATAGAGCACCTTATATCAATCCTTCATAATCATATTATCTACATAGTCTGACATATTTTGTACATCCGAATCGAATCATTTGGTTTGTCTATCCCGTGAGCTAGTCGTCAACAGTTGGATCACGAATTTGGAGTCTGGTGCGTGTGTAGTACACTGTTACTGTGTGCGTATAGTAAGTACAGTACAGTAACTACAGTACGTATAAAAAGGCATTGGCCAATCATAAGAAAGGATTTAACCCGAGAATATGGTGACTTTTTTTTAAGTGTGGTATCAGCCTTACCCCCCAACACATTTTTTTTATTTTTGTTTTCCGGAGGTTTTCAAGTGGTTGTTCCAGAGAAATGTGAATTGTACTGTACGAGTAGTTGTGAGTTAAGGTGATAGAACTTTGTGGTATTGGAATTGGCATATGAACGTCCGGAAGATTGGGATCAGTGGTGTGCAGTGGGTAGTAGGTGTGAGTTTGGATAAAGAAATGATAAGTTTGTTTGGGTTTGAAACTGGTAATAGGAAAGGTGTTATGCGCTGGTTGGTTCTCTAGATGGATTGTTTGTATGGTTGGATGTCGGTTAGTTGATTGATGGTTCTATTGCTCAACTGTCAGTTCAATAGAACATTCAATTGAAAGGTCGGTTGTTCATCAATTGATCAATTGAGTGTATAACGTCTTTTTATTAATTTCTGCTAAAATTTACTAAATTTACTAAACTTACATACAATTTTGTATGTGGTTACTTATAAACAATTTATCAAATTTTATTAATTTATCACGTTCACCTACTGTACAGCTACTGAATAGAATACCAACCAACCAACACATTATGCCATTCATATGTTGTTATTCCACCAATTATCACATTTATTTATTTTTTATTTTTCCTTCCACCGTTTTCTTCCTTTTCCTTCCTTCCTTCCTTTTTCTTCTTCTTCTTCTTTTCCTTTTCTTCTTGTCTCCATACCAAATCTTCTCTATTAGTATCCCTAACCGACTAACCACTCCCACTACAATATACAAAAATGTCTGCTCCTGCTTTCTCTGACATCGCTAAGCCTGCCAACGACTTGCTCTCCCGTGATTTCTACCACTTGGCCCCCGCCAACCTTGAAATCAAGACAAAGGCCCCCAACGGTGTAGCCTTTACCGTTAAGGGTAAATCCTCCCCCAAGGACGGCTCAATTGCTGCCTCCCTTGAAGGTAAAGTTGCCGACAAGTCCACCGGTATTGTCTTGACCCAAGGCTGGAACACCGCTAACGTCATCAGCTCAAAGATTGAACTCGCCGACGCTTTCACTCCTGGCCTCAAGGTCGAAGTCTTGTCCACTTTCTTGCCCGACACCAAGGCCAAGTCTGCTAACGTCAACTTCCACTTCAAGCAACCTGGCTTCCACAGCAGAGCTTTCTTTGATCTTTTGCAACCCAAGGGCGCCAACTTTGTCGGTGACGCTACTTACCTCCAAAACGGTTTCCTTGTCGGTTCCGAATTCGGTTACGACATTGCTAACGGTTCCATCACCAAGTACTCAAGTGCCCTCGGTTACACCGCCCCCACCTACAATGCCGCTTTGACCTCGACCAACAACTTCACCGTCTTTGCCGGTTCTTATGCTCACCGTGTTTCTCCCTTCACTGAAGTCGCCGCAAAGTCCGTCTGGGACTCTGCTTCCTCAAAGAGCGTCTCCATTGAAGTCGGTGTCAAGCACGTTCTCGACGCTGATGCCTTTGTCAAGGCCAAGATTAACTCTCAAGCTGTTGCTGCCGTCTCTTACTCTCAAGTCCTTAGACCTGGTGTCAGACTTGGTTTGGGTATCTCCGTTGACACTCAAAAGCTCGGCGAAGCTGCTCACAAGTTGGGTGGTTCTCTTACTTTTGAAGCTTAAGAAGAATGAGTTTGGTAATGAAGCGAAGAGTAGTATTGCGGGGGAGGGAATGAAAAACTTCACTGTCCTCTACATGCTATACCATTTACATATATGTATATGTAATATAGATGTATGAATTGTTTTTTTAAAAAATGAAAAATATGTATAAATAAACAGAGAGAATGATAATTGATGAATAGTTAATGCATGAATTGAGAATAATAAACTTTTTAAAAAAGTAATGGTGAGATGTACTACTGTACGCTTACCGAGATTGAGATTGGTGATGGTAAGTCAACCTTGAAAAGCAGGTTGAAATTCCTTGAGTGAAAACGTTTTGATAGGTTGTATGAATAAGTTGAGCTATGAACCTGTAGATGGCTAATTAGCTTAGAGTGATTGGGATGCTTGATTGTTTGTTTTTTTACTTTGAATGAACGTTAGTGCAATTTACTAAATATAGAAACTTGGGATACAAACTTGTTTGGGACGTTAAGTTGGTGTTGCTAGCTTGACGTTTTTTGCAAGGCTTGAAGTAAGTTTGTATTGTATAGATGCTTGATTGATTAAACCGATATAAATGATTAGTTTTTTTGATAAATTTAGATAGATTTGTTTGGTTTATTGTGGATACTTGGTCTATATTAGATACTGGATACTGGATACATTCACAATATACTGTCGGTATTAACTTATTACAAAAACCAAACAAGTTTCTAATGAGCAATTTGATTTCTGGACATAACCTGGTTTTACAAAAATTGTATTGATTCTTAAAGATATATAAATACGTTGTTTATTCAGATTATTTTGAAGACTTGGTTGGCATATAAAGACTTGGTTTGCGATGGATGGGATGCTTAGTTGACTACTGTAGGAAAACTCAGGTTACCGTGGAGATTAGTTGGATTTGTTACTTTGTAAGTGTGATATGGGTAGTTGGTTATCGTGGATTCAATTACTATAAGTACTGGTTTACTCCAAGTATTAGCCTACTACGTATACCCAGTTCGGCTTCCCGATTTTCAATAACCTCCTACCAACCACGATAAAAACCAACCGAAAAAAACGTTAATCATGTACTGATAAGACAGAAAAACTCAAGAGCGTACTGTATTCAATCTACAAACTGTACTTACACAAGGGTTGACGCTTTATGGCATGACTGGGGTTTGGAGTTGGCGCTTGACAACGGGTTTAGTTAGGATCATGGTCGTTTTGTTGGGGAAAGGTGGGTTCGTGTAGTTGGATATCTTGATACTTGATCTTGGGTTTCGTTGCTTGTGGTTCATCCTAATATAATTGACAGTAACAAATTTAAAAATATTCATTCGAGAGGTATCTAACATTTACCGGTAATTTTTACTGTCCAATTCGTAACAAATGTAGTGTTCATATTTTGGATTGAATATTTACAGGAACGGGATTGGGTGAGTAGAGGTTTGGACGAATTGACATGTTTAGTGTTACATATATATGGTATACTAATTCATACAACTCAATATGATATGATATGAAATGATGTGTTTGATATATGATTCAGTGAATAATGGTATAATGTGATCATGTACAGTACTACCCTTCGTGGTGGTATGTGGTCCTGTTTGATCTTTTGTAATCAAGTATAGTTTGACACAATTTGATATGATTTCAATGATTTGATATGATTTGATATGATTTGACATGATTTGATATGATTTGATATGATTTGATATGATTTGATATGATTTGATATGATTTGATATGATTTGATATGATTTGATATGATTTGATATGATTTGATATGATTTGATATGATTTGATATGATTTGATATGATTTGATATGATTTGATATGATTTGATATGATTTGATATGATTTGATATGATTTGATATGAT
>JAJMKR010000010.1:0-52725 GCA_030563945.1 Geotrichum australiense | reverse complement strand
TCCGATCTATAGTAATCTGATTTGCTCAAATATAACATCATGTTCCAATCAGATTCACTATGGCTTATTCCAATGAGATATATCTTGATGATTCTTGATACCAATTAGATCTAATCTGTCAAGATCTAGCATGATCTTTCCCGGTTTGAAATTATTCGGTATCGGCATGATCTGATCTGGTACAATAAAATCTAATCTTCTCCAGGCCAATATATGACTTATCCCGATTTGGTACAAATTGTTGTAACTCAATATAAGCACAATTAGATCTACCATAATCCGGAATGATCTTGTCCCATTCAATAGTTTTTTTTTCGACCCCCCTCTAACAAAATCCAACCTCTCCAACCAGATCCATTACTACTTCTTCCAATCCCCCATTCGCTGCCCCCTTTCAAAAAAACAAAAGCCTCAACACCCTATAAACGACCCACACCACCCCTGTCCCCGCCACCACCAACGTCACAGCACCAACCGAGATTGGCATTTTTTCCTTCACCCTCTCCGCACCCGCCGCCCCACCAACCTTAACCGTCCGCTCACCCGTAACCGGGTCCACCACCACTCTCACAACCCTCGCCCCCGTATACCCTTTCTCCATCCTATACCGCTCATGCGCCATCTGGCTCTCGTAGTGCCGGTCGAAATCAAAGTGCGGCACCGACCCGCGCGACATCGGATCAGGGCTCAGTGGATCGCGGTGAGATCGAAATGAAGCACTGCGGTGCGTGCGCGCTTGGTAGTATGTATGCTTAGTCGAGTGGTCGTGTCTTGCACTCCCCGCGCCCCCAGTTCGTGCATTGCGAGACGAATTAGATCGGGAATAGTACCCACTACTCCCCCGGTTCTCGCCAGAATACCGGTACCCACTGCTCCCACTCCTCGCATCTCGTTTAGTGTAGAACCCGCTCGCAGGCCACCTCTCACCCCCAGCCGTCTCTGCCCCCGCCGCCGACGATCCCAGATCGTACTTCCGCCGACTCTCGGGATTCCCGATAGTCTCGTACGCAGTCTTCACTTTCTCGTACTTCTTTGCAAGGGCATGCCTCTCGGGCGCTGGCAGCTGCCGGTGCAGATCCGGGTGCATCGACTTGCTGAGCGTGTAGTACGCGGTTTTGATCTCGGATTGGGTCGCGGTTCGGGTCAGTCCAAGAGCTGTGTAGGGGTCAGTTGCATAATGTCGGTGGTGCCGCAGGCGCGCATGTGGGTGCGGATGTGAGTGTGTGAAATTGAAATGCAAGTGGGGGAACGAAAGTGGTTTTGGAAATGACGGTGGAAAGTGATGGATATGTAATCGGAACATATGAAACTTTTAATTTTTTTTTGGAGGAGGATGATTTTGGTTTTGATTTGATTGCTTTGAACAACGATTGTTTCTGTTGCTTTTCCAATGGGGTGTTTTTTTTCTTCTTTCCTACCAGTATTGTGAGATTATTGATTCCATTTGCCGGCTGATATTACTCTTATAAGTTTTTCTATTTTTCAATTAAATTTACCTCAAGCCTTTGATAGAAACCGATGAAAGTAATAATAAAAAGTAAAGATTCATGGAGATTTTCAAAAAGGGTTTGAATTTTGAAATTCTGGTCACGTGACTCTAATCACACTCCGCACTAAAGACTTCGAAGCTAGAATCGATGGATATCTCACCGTATAAAGTATTCATTATCAATGGCTAATGACATAACATGATATGTCTCCATATCAGCCTGCAAACAACAATTGTACATTCATTAAACTAAAAATCAACATCTGATTTCATTGACTACCAACAAGCATCGTCTAACCAACATTTTCAACTATACAGTTACCTTATAAAAGCACATTTCTACAATAAATCTCTTATCGATCGTACAAATTTGCCCAATGCAAAATTGTAAAACCATCAACCTTATGATATATGATATATCAACAGATTCCGTGCAATAATATATAAACTTACAGCAAATGTTCCAACGATTCTTTTTCCTTCAAAAAAAAAATTATCCGTCCCTTCATTAATTTTTTTTCCATCCATTCATGTCCTAGCTCGAGTACCAACACTCAACTGTCAAGTATCAAAACCCACTGACATTCTTACCGCCCCTCCCCATTCCATGACCTGATCCACCACGATAAGAATTCTTTCTTTTCATAGCATCACTATGAGTTCTTCTGTGGTCACCCATTCTATTTCCATTGTTGCTGCTAACCAACGGGACAGCATTATTTCCTTGTTCATTTGGTATCTGTTGATTGAAATTGTTGCTGTTGCTGCTATTGTTAAAAGTCCTTCGAGGTTTTCTAGGCGGCGCAGTAGGCCCTCTTGATATCTGCTGCTGTTGTTGTAGCAATGCTAAATCTGGTAATCCAGAGTCAGAAGGCGAACCAAGACCTTGAGATAGTCCTAAGCCACTTGACAATTTTTGTTGACTGTTGAGGTTTGCAAGGTCTGGCAACCCCATACCTCCTAGACCTTGTTGTCGTTGCTGTTGTTGTGGACTAACATATGTTTGTTGTTGATCACTGCTGTTTTCAAGTTTTTTCCAGAATTGGTTGCCAATGTTTTCTGGTGATTTGCCGACTTTATTAGACAGGTCGTTGTTGGAGTTTCCCCCAAGGGTCAAGCCACCGAAATCATTTTTGAGTTGTGTTTCTAAATTCATTGATTGGGGTCTAGGTTTGATTGGTGGTCGTGGTAAACCTCCAGAGGATCTGGTTCCAGAGCCAAGTAAAGTAGGTGAGTTACCAAGGGGTAATTGGGGCGTTAATGTTGGTCCGGATCCGAGTTGAGGTGGGGACATTGTTCCAGGTAAAGTAGGAACCCTCGGTAGTCCCCCATTGTTACCAGATGGCAGTAAACTGTTACCAGGAGCATTCATTCCTGAACCAAGAGGCAAGTCTGCTCCAGTGCTCATATGCCCGGGTAGTTCTGGGGTAAATCGTCTCTTGAAATCCTCAAACTCATCTTGAGCCTCCCGTAATTGTTGAGCTATTCTTTCACTTTCATCCTTCAGTTCAACAACTCTTCTCGATTTGTAAGCCAGTTGAAAGTAGTAGTCGGCAGCTGGCAGATTACCGGAGAGATTTGCTTGAGATTCACTTGAAACAGAAGCAGATGGACGATGCGATTGGAATGACAATGAACTGTTCAAGTCAGAAGATGACTGTAGAGGAGATACAAGAGAACCTCCTTGATTCTGAGTCGGTAAAGACATTGACATTGAGTTGCCATGTCTTGGTTTTCTAGAAGCCGCTAAAGGGCTGTTGATGCTGGGGTGCCTTGATAAGGATTGGCCACCGCTAGGAGAATGAACAAGCGGCAGGGCATAATTGATGCTTAATCGTTTTCTTGATTTTGGAGTTTCGGAAGGATTCGAGTCAGGAGGCGATTGTGCAGATAATTTCGGAGTGCTTACAGATACCGATGAGGCGCGTTGACGTTGCTGAGGGGTTGCAGGGGGAGGAGGTTGTTTTGAGGAAGATTCAGGAGATAACTGGTTCGAGGGTCTTGAAAGAGAAATACTGTAGCTGTGCTTTATATTGGCAGAGGAGTAGTTGGGAGAGCAATCAGAGGATTCATTGGAGGTGTTGTTTTGTTGGTGCTGCTGCTGTTGGGTTTGCTGGGTCTGCTGGGTCTGCTGGGTCTGCTGCTGCTGTTGGACCAAGTTGGTTTTTTGTTCTGTACTGTTAGAATTCTCCATCATCAAAGTGAATATAGTCTCAACATGCAAACGTAACAATGCAGGAGAGGTAGAGATTCAATAGGCAGGTTAGGGAGGTGATGGTGGTGGTGACGGGAGAAGAGGATATTGCGAGACAATGATCTAACAATTCGAGGTAGAAAAGGAAGAAGGAGAAGGAGAAGGAGAAGGAAAGCCTTTGAACGGGTAATAAAAAGTAAAAAGGAGTTTCTAAGAAAAAAAAAAAAAAAAAAAAAAATTCATGGTAGTACACTTATAACAAGGATTTTGTTTTGTTTTTCTCATATTCAAGCCCCCCATCAACTTAACTTAATTGGGTTAACAAACCTAATTTCTCGTTACCCTAGCAGCCATAATGAAAATAAAATAAAAATGAATGGTAAAGATTCTATGGAAACGAAAGGTCCAACGAAAACATAAGATGAAAGACATTAAAGAATAGTTTATATACATGTGTTGTTATCGACTCTGTATCAATTTTATCAGTTTCTATCTGGTCGTTTGGACCATTAGATTGTATTGAATTAGATTGGAATTGGACTGAGCTGGATAAGAGAGGATAGTACTGAATAGTACTGGATCGGATCGGATACCATGGGATTAGCACTAAAGACCAGAACAGCATGGTATGGCATGGTATGGCATGGTATGGTATGTTCTGGTGCCTTTTACAAATAAAGACAATCTAAAACAACGGTAGCAAGCAACAAGTATACAATCCAATAGCCATTACAGTGATATCTATCCACTTAACTATCACATATACAATGCTGACATTCTCCAACCAGGCTTGTCTTTATTATGACACATGTAACTACCGAATTAGTATGAATAGTAGAATCTGTCAATATTCAAGCGATCGTTTTATCTTTTTATCTGTTTGTTCATATTCCATTCAGCTATCCACAGTCCAATGTGGTCAAGTGTGTACTTTACCGATCTGAAGTGAAATGTCAATGTCATGTCATCTCTGCCCAGGCATTGAACTACACAAAATACCAATAAATAAACATCTAAGAACTCTAAAACCTAATACACGATTAGCTCAGTGTTCCGTACGTGACGCGAAGATTGCGAGTGGGAAATTCCGAATCATTTTTACCCGAAATCTCTGTTTTGTTCATGCTTTTTCCTTCTTCAACAGCATTTTGTTTATGGTAATAGTGGATACTCTCCAATGACAGGCCCAAAAGTAGTAAAGTCAAAACAAGAAAGCTAAAAATAAGTTACTGTACTGTACTTACCTTAAAATGCTTATTTAACTTATTTCTGGTTTTAAGCTGTGGGAAACTTTAAATGGCTGGATAGGTTTGGGTTAATGCAAATAGCCACGTACGCTAAACTAAACTAAACTAAGCATTTTTCAGAATAAGTCTAACTTACATAATGCAATTATACGTTAAGTCTTAATGTTTATGTACTATCTTTTAAGTCCAGACCTCTGAACTTGAGAACACTTTGCTCTATTTTATTCTATTCTATTCTGTACGGATGGTAACACTTGAAAATGACGTTTATTGATCAAAATCGTTATATGGCATATACTGATATAACAATAACAATAGCACCTAGAAGACACAATTCTGCAAAAGAGTTCTTGATTTTTATTATTACTAAATTACTTTTGCCATGTCTATAAATCCATTAATCAACGACGCTACATGTGATGTTGGCTTGCAAGGCGAAGAAACTTGTTTGTTCTGTCAATAGTACAAAGGATATGGTGCCTGGCTTTCATTACTGAACCCTGAACTTCTCTCGTGGTACCATGTGCCGTACTGCTTATCATCGCTCCAATAAAAATAAAATTAAGGCCATTGTATTAGTATTCCCGTTCTGCTAGACTTATTTGTTTAATACTCAAGTTAAAGTCTGAAAATACGTGTCTATTCGGTTTGTATGACAGAACATCTTCGATTGTTAATGTTTCCGCCAATTATTATTGAGGTTGAAGATGCCAGTATATAAAGTGCGTCATCATCGTGTTCTTTATGTTGAAACTTTGGTACTGTACCACGGACAGGCCCATAGTATGACATGTGCATGGCATTACAGTACACATAGATTGTGAGTTATTATTGACTGTAGCTGGCTAGCTTAATATTTGTTACTTGTACTTAAGACATATATATTAGCTTCTAGTATATCGTATCTAATACTTGTACTTCAACAGCTGAAACACTTCTGCTTGATATCACTTCACACAAAACATCCACACAAACAAGTCCGACCGTAATAACAAAAATTTTCAGGGACATCTGATGTCAACAAGCGTTGTTTGAGCTGTAAGGTGCTTCATTACAGTGGTGTATCTATGTCTCACTTTTTATAATCAAATGTAATAGAATGTTGCTAAATACAAAAGCGATCGCTAGTTGTAAAAAATAGCAGCTTAATACCACCGCTAATTTTTCTTGGATACTATTTTGCGAAAGCTTTGGATATCCCCGACATATCACAACAGCCGCTACATTAATATGGAGCTATGAGATGTCCATTTGCCCAACAAATCATTACCGCTTACTTGAATCTATGTATTCCTGGCTCAATTCCTCTTATAGTTGTGGATTTCTAGTTTTCGTAGCCTAAAACTTCCAGCAGGAATGCCGGACTTGCGCAGTTAGTAACCCAGCCCTTTATTTTTTTGTGAGCTCTCACCCACACATTTCTCAATGCACACAAAACACGATGGTATTAAGAATCGCACCCTTATATAAATTTATTGTACGAATTGTGATAACTATAACTGAAATATATTGTCTGGCGTGCTGTTTTTGCCTGTTGAAGGTGGATGGTTAAACACTGTGGACTGGAACAGCTTCGTTTTTTTTCAATTTTGACTAAAAATAATCAAAAAGGCTCGCTTAATTGAAACTGCCAGGCCCACTACACTAGTAGTTCACTTTAACATTGGTTCACGAACCAATCACCCGCAAATCAGCACCAACAGTTGAGATTGTTTCAATTGAGCAGTCGATGAATGTATATATGAGTACTCAAGGACCTCTTTTTCGTATACTGTCACATGGATAAATGGGTCATAGGCACTCTTCACAATAAAACTTTTGTAGCACAACGCAGCACTCTCAACAAAGTTTTTGTCTCAGTTGAGCCAGTCGTCAAGAGCAGCCAACATTCTATCAAAGAACAAAGTATAGATTATATATGATGACCATTTATATACACACTAGTCAATGCTGTTATTGTTGTTTTGACACTGTGTAAGTGTAGACTACTTAATCCATCTATTAATATCCTGTTCACCCAACTTTAACTTGTTTTTTTCATCTGTGTTTTATTTTTTATTTTTTTTACTTTTCCATTTTGATTTTTATTTTATTTTCTTCTCAAATTTCTTCTACCTCGTGTTTTTTTTTTTGTATTCTGACTTGTGTTACTTTCTGTAATCAAGCTACATTGTCGACAAACGCTTTCTTCACCTTGAGAGATACTCTCGAATAATATGGCCATATTGAAATGGAAATCTAAAAAAGATTCCAGGAACTCGGTTTCTCCTGGAAAGGGACAAAAAAATCAACCAACTTCAGCCTCAACAGCAGAAGCAAATAGCCCTCAAACAGCGTCTCCTTTACCAACAACCTCCGAGTCTTCCAGCACAATTGCAACATCTTCGACGCGTGAAAAGGAAAAGGATAAATCAAGGGACAAACTTACTGAAAATGATGGGACAAATCTTACACAAACCATGATTTCTGAAACTCCTGCTAATGGAGGTCTCGAAAACTCAACTAAAGGATCATCATCTTTTCCGAACGGTCAAAATCTTTCTTCACAACCGCAGAATGATTCTCAACTCATGAGCCCAGATCAATCTACCTCCACGTCTCAAGATCACAACTCAGCTTCTCAAAATATCAATCAGCAATCATCAATGGTCAAGCTACCTACTCAGATAAATCTAGCAGGTATAAGCCATACCCCTTCATCTACACAACAACCCACAGAAATTTCGTCCCCCTTTCCGAATTCTTCAAACAATACCAACAACACAAACAGATCTAATGCCACTTCAATGCAACAGCTATCTAGCCCAAATGGATCTGAGCTAAATACCAACACCTCTTCTGCAAACTTTCATCCCGGTAACAATAATTCGAAGCAGTTTGCACACCAACAACAAAATGTCTACCAGAACAACGCAAGGGCCCCCAATGGGAAGAATCATCAAACCAGACAAGGCCCACCTCATTATCCTTGGTCACAAAAAACAATTTTAAACGCTTCACCCTTTCCACGATATGGACATGCCGCCAATTCTCAAGCAGCGAGAGATGGTGAAATTTTCGTTATGGGCGGTTTGAAAGGTTCAAACGTTTTTGGAGATTTATGGGTGATAGATTCGGGTACGTATATTTCACAATATTTTTTTTTTCTTTTTCACATTGTCCTATTTGTGATATTTTTTTCAAGTTGATCAATGCTAACTTTCTTCGTAAACTAGAAAACTTGAGTGGCTGTTTGTTGGACACTGAACAATGTCCTAGTCCTCGTGTAGGCCATGCTGCTTTAGCTCTTGGAAATGCGTTTATTGTTTTTGGTGGTGACACAAAAATAGAAGAGAACGACATCTTAGACGATGAATTATATCTGCTAAACACATCATCTTTGAAATGGACTAAAGCTAATCTTACTGGCAGGAAACCTTCTGGTAGATACGGCCATAGTATGGCAACTATTGGATCTGTCCTCTATGTGTTTGGCGGTCAGCTAGATGATTATTTTTTCAACGACTTGTATAGTTACGATCTCACTACGCTTCAAGCAGAAGATTCACACTGGAATCTTGTAACTCCAAACTCATGGTCTCCACCTCCCAGAACCAATCATACTATGATCACATATGACGACAAACTATATCTGTTTGCAGGAACTGATGGGAAAATATGGTACAACGATACGTGGGTTTTCGATCCAGCTACCAATAGCTGGTCCCTTTTAGAATGTACAGGATACATCCCTTCGCGCTGTGAAGGTCACTCTGCCACAATTGTTGGAGATATAATGTACGTTTTTGGTGGTCGATCTGAAGAAGGAAAAGATTTGGGCAATCTGTCAGCACTCGTTATCCCTGCTAGGAGATGGTTCAGCTTTCAAAATATGGGACCTGGACCAACGCCGAGGTCTGGACATTCCATGTCTGCTATACCGGGTAAAAGAATTCTTATCATGGGTGGTGAACCTCCTGAAGTAGATTCAATGAATCCAGATGATGCGACATATCGTTCAAATGAAAATACTGTTTATATTCTAGATACGAACCAAATTAGCTACCCGCCGTCTATAACTGAAATGTCTCAGGATAGGAAACAAATTTCACAATTGCAACAGCAACAACAACCTCAACAATCACAACAACAGCATTTAGCCAATCAAATTAATGATAAGGAAAATTGGGAGCAAGACCCTTCATCTCAGCAACTCAAATCACCCAAACTAGGTGCAATGATACCTTCGCCAATTTCAACCAATCGAAATACATCATCGTCTTCAGCTACTTATCAAAAGTCTACCAATAGTCAAGACCAAGCTCACACAACTCCCGAAATAAGCGATCGGGGCGATCCAAGATTAGAAACCGCAACTTCCTCTACGTATGATTATGACAACGCGACAGAAAATTCACCTACATCTGACGACTATAAAGACTCGGAAAGAAGCGATACACAAATGACAAATATCACTGTTGATTCTCCTAATGAAACTCAAAAACCAAAACTTGTTGGTGTTGTGCCACTTTCCAGGCCCATGCCCCAAGAGCTTGTCAGTCAACAGCAGGTTATTGAACAGCTAAAAGCTTCGAACTCATGGTATGAATCGGAATTGTCTGCTGCTCGGGAAAAGGGGTATGTTCCTGGGTCTCAGCCACCGGTGGATGTGCTAAAAATGAGGAGAGTCTCGCAACTCATAACACAGGACAATGAAAAAAGTCTTACAGAACGCGAAATTCTCATGGAAGCGCTGTCGGGATTGAAGGAGGAATTGAATGAAGTTCAAACAAATGTTTTGCATCAGGCTGAACAAGCTTCAGCAAGAATTGCATCAGCGGAAGCCGATAGAGACGAACTAATAGAAAAAAATAGGCTTTTACAAGAGCAGTTATTACAATTACAAGAAAGTCACGATAACCTTATGTCATTGGGAAACGAAGACGATGCTCAAGCTGTTATTGCTAGCTTGAAATCCCAACTCGCCGAACAACAACGAACCAAAGAAATCATGTTCAAAAACATGGGCAATGACGATTACGATCCACGGCTAGAAATTGATAAACTCCGGTCAGACAACGTCAACTTGGAACAACAGTTGAGATCTTTCTCTGACAAAAATGTGCTGGCACAACATGAGGCTTCAAGATATAAAAGCCAACTGGATAATGCTTTGGAAAAATACAAAACCTTGGAAAAAAGCACAGATGCTCACATAGCTTCTTTGAGTGCGGCTGCACTAGCCATCACTGCCGCTCAAACTAAATCTAGTGAAATTTCTAACCAACTAGCAACCAGGAATAACGAAAAGGCTGAACTTCAAGCTGAGGTCAACCACCTCAAGGCTGAGTTGGATATTACCAAGGCTGAATTGGAGCAGGTCAAAAAGCAATATGCGGATCAACAGCTTATACTTACAAGATCGGAAGAGCAGGGGGCAAGTACTGCTGCTGCTTTGAACGAGGGTGTTAGTAAAATTGTTGAAATGTGGGCGGCGTCAAAGATTTTCAAAAAGGTTGTTAGAAAAAATAGCCTTAATGGTGTGAATAGGAGGAGAAGCAGAATTGGAAGTAGAGACATGGATAACGACTCATTCAGCGATGAAACCGAACCTAATCTTGATGAGCTTGACGACTCTGTACAGTTGAAGAACGAGTTGAAAGAAGTCAACAGCTTATACGAAAAGCATCAGCGAGCTGCAACAGAAGCAACAAATGTATTGTCTGATAAATTACAGGAAATTTCGATGCTTAAAAACGAACTAGTGAGATCTGAAAAGGCTAGACTGGAACTTCAGGATGAGTTATCCCAAGCTTTAGAACGTATTGACATTCTCAGTAATGAACTCGAATCTCATAAGACACAACTAAATGACCGTCAACGTTCAATTGATACATTATCGAAGCAGGCTCAAATAAAGACATCAGAAAGCGAGGACCAATTGATTCAACTTGAAGCTGAATTGAACGAAGCCATTACAAAATATGAGCTTCTTGAGCAAGATTATAACAGTACACTGCAATACGTTCAGAACTCTGATAAAGCACTGACCAAGACAAGAGAAGATCTGGTCAAGTATAAAGAGTTGGCTTCCAAATTGCAAGCTGAGAATGATTCGTTGAAGCTACGTTCGCGTGACGGCGACGAGGAAGATGACGATCTTGACAGTATTACAAGTAGCAACGCCGGCCGCCGAACGAGTCGTAACGATTACCGAGCCGGAAGCCCTGCCACGAACACAAGATACAACTCACGACATCTCGATCTGCAGCTCAGAGACTTGAGAGCTCAAGTTATCATTTTGCAAGAGGAAAGAGACGAGCTCCGGTCTATCAATCTAGACATCAAAAAGAGACTAATCACGTCTAACGAGGATATGAAGGATATGCAGAATATGATCACGATGCTGGAGAATGAAAATACAAAGCTTAGAAGTGATGGTGGGACCGATGATGGGTTGGAAGATGAGGTGCGGAATCAAGGGAAAAAGAGGAAGAGTGGTATTGATGTGGGAATGAGGAGGTCGAGTGGAGAGATATTTTGAGAGATTGTTAGGCGGAGTGGAGGGCTTGCTCTCTGTGATATATATAAAAGGCTAGTTAATGGCGTTGGATTATGTTTCTATCTATATTATTTTTATTGTACTAAAGATGATCGTCTTTTTTTCTTGTTTCTAGTGTTGTGAGGTTGGATTTTTACGGGACTGCTGTGGTATGATTGTACATTTAAAACTTGATATTGGAAGTGTTCTTGGTTTTGGCCAGTGTGTACTTTTTTTTGTTGGATTGAATTTTCCGTTTCATTCAAAAGAGTTTGTGATTGGCTCTTAAATGCTCTGAGTACGAGACATGGTATTTTGAATAATATACCTGATAACGGTCAACTATTTGAGCACCGAGAACTTTTATGTCTTCATGCATCTTGTCTTTCATATATTTAAACTATACAATTTACTTCTATTTATTTATTTGTTTCTTCTTTTTTACTGGCATGATGAATACTTTACACCCTATTTAGTCCACTGTTTGTTTACTCTAAGGTTATTTTAGCATTTAGAAAGAAAAAAGGCTTGATTGGTATGATGTTCATATGCAAATACAGCAAGTAACGAGTTTACGGGACTTTGTTTGATACGTAATTACGAGACTCTCAAACCCTTGTATGACCAAAGGTTTTAAAATTGTTTACCTTCTTTTTTTATCTCGGTCAAACATGAAAAGTCGTTACCATGGCTGATCCGAAACCTGTATAGTAGATTTGAATACTCCTACAAAGCTTTTTTTTTAAATTTTGATAATATTATGGAAAAAGCATTGCGGTTTGTTTTACGGCGTATATAGTGCACAATGTGGATTAGCTGAAGAAAATACGGATTGTTTTCTTTTGTAAGTACACATGGTATTGTGTATTCAGGTTTGTAAACTTTGTGCCTTATTTTTCTGTGTGAAATGGTGGGAATGTGTTTGTGTTTAGATTTACGTTTTTGGGAAATTTTTGTATGGGTCAGTTTTTGAAATGTACATTGTACGTGTGTTGTTGGTTATGGCTATGGTTATGGTTGTTGATATGGTTCGAGATGCGTTGAGAACAGGTTTTTTGGAAGTAAAGGCTAAAGAATTTTCATTTACAAAATTTAATATACTGTAGCTTGAGTTTCAATCAATCTAGTCTTGACATGAAAAAATAGACTTAAAGAACTTATTTTATCACTTTTTCCTTGATTTTTTTGTTACGCTATTCTATTAACGATCGGTTTTGTGTTTCCAACTTTGAGTAACTTGTAACGGTCTGAGGTATCAATGTTGCCTTGGAATATCCATTATTTACATAAACCCATAAGATCACTTTTTCTATATTTGTAATACGATTTTATCTATATCACTTTTGTTTATTTTGCTTTCTGTGTGATGTCGTATAAAAGTCTTTATGATACTTGTGTAATGAGAGCTTTATATAGAGTTGTTCGAATACAGAAAAGGCGATACCGTGGGTTGGTATTCTGTGTATATTATTCCGTTTGATTGACATAGAATAAGCTGGTTTTGAAGCTTTCACTTGAATGAAAACTCACGGTTTTTTTTGTTTGTATCTCATGGTGTTAAACTTCTAATTTGTACATAAAATGTGTACAACAATGTTTAAAAGATTGTAATGTATCATACCGAAAATAACATGAATGCATTTTTTTCTAGTAAGAATAGTTTGATACATCCTTCAACTTACTTTCATTAAAACATAATGTCTTTTTGTGCATTTTGAAGACAAGGCAAATAAGATATTGTAACAGGTCATTTACAAGTATACCGTTTCGCGATTTTCCAGATTAGTATAACAAGATATAATCAAGCACCTTTCATTTGGCATTTTAGATAGCATTCATACCATTTACAATTGAGATACCACTTTTTTGACACTTTCAGAAGCTACGTACAATAAACATTCTAATTCCAAAGGTGATTTGATTGAGTTTGGTCTAATACAGAAAAATCCTAATATATTGTCATAACTCATCCATCAGTAGCCTTTACAAAACCTACCCTTCAAGCTTTTTTGCATTTTCTAATGACAGGATATAATGTATGGTACAATAAATATCATCATAATGCATTCATAATTAGCTTACTGTCTATATGGTTTGTATATTTTACTCCATATAAATTATGACTTACACTTGGATCTTCTTAAAATTAGATAGACGCTTTTGTTAACGAAGAGCAAAAGTCGAGCTTTAAATGAAATAATTATTGACGAGTTTAGATTACAGCTATTCACCTTTTTTATTGCTGATTTTTATTCATTCACTCATAATTAATGTTCATTGTTAATTAATTTATTCATTCATTCATAATCAGTTTATTGTCTTATGTCATTCATTCATTCATAATCAGTTTATTGTCCTATCTCAAACAACTTAAGTGGTTTTAATGTCACAGTTAATAACGAAGAAACCTTTACAACAAACACTCAGGGCCCTAAAGACCACAGAGTTTATCGCCGAGTTAAAGTAGCCTGGTTGGAGGATAAGAACTCAATAACGGCTTCAAGCCCTTTGCCAGTATCTAGCAAAGTACTAATATCGAGTTCCGGAGAAACTTTTCGTAAAGACTCGCAATAAACCTCATAGTTGGTTTTCATCGCTCTTTGGAGTGGTTTTCCCTAGATGCTTACAGCAAATTAGTTACAAAGTCTACAGTAAAAAAAAAAAAAAAAAAAAAATCCTCTAGTGGGATAGACTTTTCAATAGTTCCCAGCTCAGACTTCGCTTTTGCAACAGGTTTTAAAAAAGGTTTATATTAGAAATGTATAAACCCACCAAAAAATCAAAAATAATAATGGTTCGATGGTCTAGTCGGTTATGGCATCTGCTTAACACGCAGAACGTCCCCAGTTCGATCCTGGGTCGAATCAAATTTTTTGTCTTTAACTTTTTTTGGATGTTGAACATAATAACGACTTTTTTTCTTATCAGTTTATTTTTATTCTTTTTCGGCATTTTCATTGGATGGATGTTCATACTTTCATTCATAACCTTGGTTCTTCAAAATTCGCTTATAAGCAGAAATGCACCCTAACATAATTGAAATACTAAGAAACTTTATAAATCTTTCCGATATGTCCCTGGATAGACAGCACATGCGCTATGAAGTAAAGGTAAATTCTTTTAAAAGCCACTTAGATTTTTGTTCCCGGTGGTAGCACTACCTATTATGATTTCTGTATTACAAACGTTTGGGAGTGGTCAAAATGAAAGCACGTTCTGTTTCGTTCCACGTAGAAAATATATACCGGTATATGAAATTTAGAACATGATATCTTAATATTACGATGGTCGTCTTAAATCTGGCCCTGGATTGGATTTTCGGCTTCTTTGTGTTGACTTGGACTTGTCTGCACCTCGCTTAATTTTGGAGGTAATATATATATATGGCAATTTTGTACTCATAGTTTAACCAAAACCATTTGCAATTGTTACATGTCATCATATTGGAATACCTTATATATTATGAACCTCATGATACATTTTGCAGTAACAAGGTGTTCAAAAAGTTCATCATACAACGTCAAATCCAGATTTACCTACTTATCTGCTTGTCTCCTTTACATATATAGATAGAATATTAATTTTAGTATGGTAAATTTTAGTATTTGCCGACCACCAACCATGCACATGCCCTGCTATTTTATATATCACCACGTTATTACCCCACCTTCCATCCTTCCATCCACCTTTTTTTTCTCTTTCATTCCTCCTCTTTTGATTTTTTGATTTTCCAAGAATTTTTTTTATAATATTATCAAGATTATAAGTTCGTTACCCAATCCAGTTAATTCATTATTTCTTCACATCTCACTTTTAAACTTTCAAGATGTTGGTTCTACTGAGATTGCAAAGTATACAATATCAAACACGCACCTGTGGAATAGATGTATTCAGATATAAATTGGACCATTCATAGAAAAATGGGGCCAATCATTAGGCCGAGTATGTGATAATAATTCTTTTTGTATTTTACAGTGGAGAGTTTACAGTTATGAAAGTCTTGGTTTTCATCTTGGATAAAGTTGTTGTTTATAGTATAAAGATTTCTCCAAAGGGAATAGGCAGATTTCTTGTACGTACTTTACTGTACTGTAGTAATTTGGAAATTGAAATTCAGATTCTAAAGCACAAGCAGGCACACACATCAAATATCACTCCGAGTTTTTTTCTACCTAGAAATACTACAGTAATAATAAAAAGTGGGTTAAAATATAGTCTGACAATATCACAAAACTAAAAATGAGGGGTTCTCTCCAGTAGAACCCCATGCTCATACACTTCTTGCCAGTAACATCTCTTTCATCCATCTAATCTAAATCACATTCACACTTTTATATCATACTGCAATTACTTTATTTTATTTTAACTACAAGAAACACAAAGATATATAAATACATAATATATCCTCCTTTCTCTTTTTTATTATTCCTTCCCTCTCCTTCCTTCCTCTCCTTTCTCTATCTAATCCCACGACTCGAGTCTCATGGTTCCCTTTTCCTCAAGGTTAATGTGAAGCTTGAAAGCATCTCTCAAAATGTGTGGTTCATGCAATGACTTCTTCTTTTGTCCATAGAATTCAGCCCTGTCAAGGTACTCGGTCAAAATTGGCTTATAAACTGGGTGTGCACACTTGTCAACAATAACTCGGGCTCTATCCTTTGGTGACAATCCTCTCAAATCAGCAAGACCCTGCTCAGTCACAATAACGTCCAAGTCATGTTCAGTTTGGTCAATGTGTGTGACAAATGGTACAACACATGAAAGTCCGTGGGGATCGGTCTTGGTTGCACGAGCAGAGGGAGTGTGCATGACTGACAATTTGGCATTTCTCAAAAAGTCTGCAGAACCTCCGATACCGTGAAGCATTCTAGATCCGTTAACGTTGGTGGAGTTGGCATGCCCGTAAACATCAACTTCAACAGGAGTGTTCATGGCAATAACACCCAATCTTCTGATGAGTTCAGGGTGGTTTGAAATGGCTTGGGATCTAAGAGTGAGCTTTTTAGAGAATTCCTCATAGTTTTTGAAAAATCTTTCAAAACCCTTTGGTGTCAATCTGATTGAAGTAGCAGTGGCAGTGTTGAGCTTACCCGATTCAAAGAATTCAAGGAAAGAGTCCTGAAGGACTTCAGTCCAGACATCAAGGTTAGTGAATCTAGAGTCAGCGAGGCCTTCGACAACAGCATTGGCAATGTTACCAATACCAGATTGCAAAGGATGCAAGTTTTCGGGCATTCTTCCAGCCTTGACTTCTTGTTCAAAGAATTCAATCAAGTGGCTGGCAATGGATCTGGACATCTCGTCGGAAGGAGTGTTTTCTCCAACAGAGTCCAAGGTAGTTGACTCAACAATACCAATAACCTTTGAAGGATCAACTGGCAAGGTTGGAGTACCGAATCTGTCACTGGGCTTAGTAATGGGAAAGTAGTTTCTGTGGGGTGGAAGTTCAGGCATGTTGATATCGTGGAGACCTGCAAAAGAAGGCAGTTTTGTGTTTACCTCAATGATGACTTTATCTGAGTATGAAACTAATTCAGGGGAGGCACCAACCGAGGGACCGAGAATGATACCACCATCAGCATCGATACCAGTGGCTTCAATGATGGAAATGTCGAGTTGCTTTGATCCTTCTTTTTTGAGGGTGTAGTAACCATAAGTCAAGTCTTGAGGAAACATTGACAAGTGCTTATCAAAGAAAGCAGTTCTTCCGTCGTTGATAGCATTGGCAATGGGTCTACCGACTTGATGGGGAGCTCTTTGTTGCAACATGTTCAAGTCAGCCCATCTAGATTCGATATCGACATCAGCAGAAGCACCAACGAAGAGTTTGAAACCGAACTTGCCCTTCAAGTTGTTCTTTTCGACATGATCAGCCAAAGCAGTAGGTACAGCCTTGGGGCCACCGACACCAGTGAAACCAGACCAGCCAATGTATTGATTGTTTTTGAAATGGGGAATCAGCTCTTCAGCCGTTCTGATCTTTTCAAGGAAGGGCTTGTAGGCGATTCTTTGCTTCAACAATGCAGACATTATGATTACTTTGTGAAAATGTGGGGTGGAAAGTAGAAGTAGTGAAGAAAAAAGTTGAGGTGAATATTGAAGGAGGATGGAAAAATAAGGAAAACGTTTACTAAATATATTTTGTGTGGGGGATGAAAATGGTGGTGTACGGGAGAATAAAAAGGCACTGAAATGATTGGATGATGGGTTATGGTCTCTGCAGAAAATCTCAAGAATATTCCGTGACAGTAAACAAAGTATTGATGTCATGTCATTTATTTGATCTTCAAAATTGTTTTTGTTTTTCCGTTATCCACGAAATTTTTTAATTTTGCTGCCTCTCTGATTGCAAGAAAACTTTGGCTGGGTTTGTATGGGAAGCTGGAAAAGGGCCCCTCATTTTGTATTTCCTGAATAGGAAACTTACAGTTTATCGAAAAGTGGGGTAAAAAGGTTCGTCTGAGCTTAATTGGATTCTTTCACTAAAGTCACAATGTGCGTTGACAATTTAAAAAAAATAAAAAATAAAATTCATTTCAGAGGTGATCATTAAATCAACATTAAAATTTGTCAAACAACAACAAAAACATGCTTTTTTTTTGAATAACCGAAACTCTCTCTCTTTTTCTTGAATTTTTGTCAAATACTTGTCACACAGTGTTTATCAGGTATGCTCACGGTCCAAAGGAAATTACAATGGGCATATTGAAAAAAAAATCAAACATCTACATATTTTTCTTATTGAACATTGTTGATATTTTCCGTTTTTTTATTACCGTGGATGATTTATGGAACATTAAATTTTCTTACTCCTTGTTGTAGATTCACAAGCCATTGGATCTAATAATTTTCCATCTTGAATTTTTGCTTGAATTTGACTGTAGGTAATTCGAAATTAAACAATCTTCGGCTCGCGGATTTCTTTTGACTCTAATGTGTTTTCATGAAAAGCAGCAAAAGCCCTTGATGCTACTCCAGTTGAAACAGTCGTAATCATCATCATCATTTTAGGACCATCCTTCTACGTGTCTCGTAAAAGAGGAAAATCTCATGGCCAAAAAGTAGATTTATAGCTAATCTGTAACCATCAAAAGGTTTGATCCAGATTGCTATTATTATACTGTACGTTTATTTTCTACCCACAAGAGAAATAATGGTCGCTTCAATAGAGCACATTCTCATACAAACTAGTGCTCATTAAGCCAAGCGTATAAAATGGGCCTCGAAATTTATCACCCAAAGTAGCACCCGACAACCGTTACAGCATTAAATAAAACAAGATCGCAATACTGAACAAGCACCCTTAATAAACGCTAAAGTGACAAACCTAGACTAGCATCTTCAGTCTTTGAGATTCTGGAAAAGAATGGATTTGTATATAAAATATTACACCTTTACACGCAAATGCCTGTTTGATAATGAATGGAACTAGCATATCATGAATGGAATGGAAACATCCAAAATTTTTTTTTCTTTTTTATTTCGGTTTTATGATGTTTTTGCTGGGCGGGTCTGATTGAAAATCACTAATCTGTGTGCAACCAAAGGATAAATACAGCCGTATTTATTACAAACTTAACATACTTCCTTAAAAAAAATTTCCATGACAAGTGGTTTTTTTTGTTCTTGCATTATTTTTATATCTTATAGTGCATAGCTTATCATTTACTGTATATTTCTTTTTTTCTATATTTTATTGTTTAATGTTTTTATTACATTGCTTATAGTTTATACCTCATTATATATAGCCTATGTTTAATATTTTATTGTTTATAATTTGTGTTCGATAGCTTAAAACTGATAGTCTATAGTTTTTATTTCATACTCTATAGTTGATAGCTCATAGTTCATAGCTTATTGCTTGTAGTTCATAGTTTATAGCTTATAATTGATAATTTGTATCTTATAGTCTATAGTTTTTAGTTTATAATTGATAATTTATATCTTATAATTTATAGTCTATTGTTTGTAATCTATTATTTATGGTTTATGGTATGGTTCATAGTTTATCTACCAGGCAGAGAACTGCTCTAAACAAAACCAAAAAAATCAGTTTTTTTTGAGCTTCTCATTAAAAGGCAGCCACTTATTATTACAACTTTTTTTTTTTTTTTTGCAACCAATTTTACTTACTCATTCACACACCAACCCGTTCATTGTCATCAATGATCCATACTCACAGACCAACTTGAATGTAATTTACGTACAGTACAATTTGTTGTTCATATAAACAACTCGCAATCTTTTATAAACAAACACCAGTCCTTTCATAACCATTTTTTTTCTTCTCATATTAATCTACGGCGAGGATAGAGATTGAATGAACAAAGTACAGTAAACACTCAAGAAAGTATAGTATAAGAATGAAATGAAATGAACAAAATTGAGTATTAAAAAACAATTATCTAGAAAAAAATATAATGTTATAAGCTCGTTTTTCAGAAACAGAACAACAACAACAACAAAAAGACTCGTCAATGTGAATTATAATGTAGATGACTTTTCAACAAGTCTTCCCGCTGTTTTCCTCCTTCTTTGTCTGCTTCCCAAACTTAAGCTTCAATCAAATTCTCCTCGGTATTGTCTTTCACATCTTTAGTGTATTTGGTATCATCCTTCTGACTTTCTCTGTCGTAAAATTCATCCAAAATCTTGGGTGAAATTCTGTTCAACAATTCCTTGGGGTAGATACGCAACAACGACCAGGCTTGGTCAAGAGATTCAAAGATAGTACGGTTCTCGTAAGCACCTTGTGCAATGAATGTAGATTCAAACTTATCAAGGAATTCAAGTGAAAGCTTATCTTCATTAGACAAAGCTTCCTCACCGACAACTGCCTTCATGGCGGCAGCATCACGACCAATGGCGTACTTGGCATAAAGTTGATTAGAAACATCACCGTGGTCCTTTCTGGTCATACCTTCACCAATAGCAGATTTCATCAGACGAGATAGCGAGGGAAGGACGTTAATAGGAGGATAAATACCTCTGTTGTGAAGACTTCGGTCAATTGAAATTTGTCCTTCAGTAATGTATCCTGTCAAATCGGGAATAGGATGGGTAATATCATCGTTAGGCATAGTAAGAATAGGAACTTGAGTAATGGAACCATTCTTTCCTTCGACACGACCGGCACGTTCGTAAATTGTTGACAAATCGGTATACATGTAACCGGGGTAACCACGACGACCGGGAACTTCTTCACGGGCAGCTGAAACTTCACGAAGAGCATCGGCATATGAGGTCATATCTGTGAGAATTGTAAGAACGTGACGTTCAGTTTGGTAAGCCAGGTATTCAGCAGTTGTAAGAGCCAAACGAGGTGTAATGATACGTTCAATGGTGGGATCGTTGGCAAGATTGAGGAAAAGAGAAACACGTTCAAGAGAACCATTTTCTTCGAAATCTTGCTTGAAGAAACGTGAAGTTTCAAGATTGACACCCATAGCAGCAAAGACAATGGAGAAGTTTTCTTCGTGACCATCGTGAACGTCCTTGGTGGGACGGACCAAACCAGCTTGACGACAGATTTGAGCGGCAATTTCATTGTGTGGAAGACCAGATGCAGAGAAAATAGGAATCTTTTGACCACGAGCAATAGAGTTCATTGTGTCGATAGCAGAGATACCAGTAGAAATCATTTCTTCAGGGTAGATACGAGAGTAGGGGTTGATGGGAGAACCGTTGATATCAAGGTAATCTTCAGCAAAGACCTTAGGACCATTGTCAATAGGTCTACCAGAACCATCGAAAATACGGCCCAAGACATCTTCAGATACGGGAATCTTCAAGTTTTCACCAGTGAATTCAACACGGGTCTTCTTGACATCGATACCAGAAGTACCTTCGAAAACTTGAACAATGGCACGGTCACCTCTGACTTCCAAAACTTGACCAGCACGTAGCGATCCATCAGGAAGAGTTAAATTAACAATTTCGTTGAATCTTGGGAATTTTACGTTTTCGAGAATGACCAAAGGACCGTTGACACCACCGACAGTGTTGTACTCAAGTCGAGGTTCAATGGAGAAGCCCTTGGTGACTGCGGTTTTGTTTAACTCGACTAAATTGCTTCAAAGTTAGCATGGAAGATACAATAATCAAATGGTAACAATAAGAATACAATAAAAAAGCACAGCACAAAAAGAAGCACTTTTTTGTGTTTTTTTTTCGTTTTGACATGTTTGTTACCCTTCAAGAGTGCAATTGGCAATTGCTGGTAAATACGTACACAGTTCCTTATCCGATAATTTTGCTGAGGACATTGTGATATGATAAGATGTGAAAAGTAGACTATCCGCAACTGACAAAGTAGAAGAAGAATAGGTAGAGAAAGTGAAAATAAAAAATAAGAGGAAGGGGAGAGAGGGCTTGAATGTAAAAATTAAAAAGTGGTTGTAAACTTGTAGAAAGGCCAATAGTGGGAAAGGGTAAGTCAGAGTCTGCAAATTACAGTAAATTAGTAGGTTAGTTCAAGTTTTAGCTGCTGGCCTGCCTGCCTGATAAAGGGCAACCAATTTTAAATTCTGGCATGTATGGGGGAGCCTAAAGTCTAGCTGCTTGACTATGGGTCCAGGTCATAAGCACGAAATTAAAAATCAATTACGTGGAAGATTACAAATGATTATTCACTAACTTAAGAAGGTAGTTTTGCGGTGCTAACTTGGGTCTATGTAGCGGTTTAGGTGTAGTCTCAAGATTTATCATGCAGGCTAGATTGTATAGGTATCAGAGTGTAAGTATCTTGTGCCATGAAAAAAATGTCCAGGAACAGCGAATGGCTTCTTCCAAGCTTTCTAAAGACCATTATTATCAAACATATCACACACGTTTGAAAGTATATACTAATGTCTATTTTTACAAATAACACATGCTTTCACAAGTATCCCATTCCAACTACTCACCGACAGCGTACATAGGTCAGTCTCTCAGTACACACATAATAGTTTCTTCTATATTCCCAAATAGGAAATAATGTTAGTATGTGCAAGTCCCGAAACGGTAATTTTGAAAGTGTATAGACGAAGTCTTGATCTTTGATTGAAGGGGAAGAAGTTTGAACGGATAGATATATGAGTGCTTTGATTGCTATGAAAAGCTAAGCAATAGTTTTAAGAGAGACTTTGATGTATAAAATGGTAGATTTTTAACATTGGCATTTATAAGATATCTAATACATAAACGGTTTTTACATAGCATAATAACATCATATCTTATACTAAACATAATTATTGACAAGAGTACAAACTGAATCACATTTATCAATTTTAACCATACAGTGACAGTTAGTCCAATAACAGGTTTTCAAGGCACAGTTCTAGATCTGTTACCCCTACTTCTATTTACTTGGATCGCAAATATTCCCGTATGGTCTGTGATACAAACTCCTACTATAATATTGAACGTCGTCATACGGTAACTTCGTGTTGAACATGAAACTAAAACCATAATGTATCAACTCGCCAACCAAGACCACGCCATATCAAGACCCATTCAGGGTCACCACAACAGCCCACCACCCAAACCGTACAGCTATATAAGTACAACCACAAATAATGACAATATAACAAGTCATTCCTTTCCATTTTTTCTACAGTTCATCTCATCTTTCTCGTTACTACAAAAGATCAGCGTCAGCAACTTACATTACCACATCTCTTGCTAAATAATAAATCTACGCCGTGTATAAATAGTACAGTATATCATTTACGTTGGGTATTGTTCTTGCCTCTCTCTCTCTCCCCCCCCCTCTGACCCCGTTGGAACTATCCACCGTAGCTAACGTTGTACGTGGGGATTAGATACGTTCTGTGCATTTCTGGTGTGGATCAGAGGTGGTATATACTGTAGAATTGAGCTACTTCAGGTCATGTAAAGAAAAAATCTATCTTCTATCTACGTGAATATTGAACAATACATAGTCTGGAAACCGCAACTTCCATCGTAATGAACGATATCAGAAAGTTTTGGTCTCAACCATTCAAAAACCATCCCACTTTCAAATAATATGATTTTTTTCTTTCTCTTTCAAATCCCTTCTAGAACAGAACTGCACACAAAACTTAGCACCTACTCCAGCAAGTGAATGTTTATTACCAACAACCCAAAAATCCTCTTGTGTGTGTGTTTCACTATTACAAATAGTTTCCCTGAGATTTTTTTTTTTTTTTTTTTTTTTTTTTTGTCGGGCGTCTCCCACCCTACCCACATACACATATTTTTATTCCGAAGCCTCCGCTCTTCCAACGTTACAATCCTCTGCAATTCCCACCTCGACGCCCAAATAATACTACCCGAGCCGTCCATCATTTCGTATACACCGGGACCAATAAACCACTAACCTGGAGGAACAAAACCCCCAAAAAAAGAAAGCCCCCCAGAGGAGATGGAAGGAGAGAACGAACAGTGTGGGTTATTTATAGGTTCTGAAAGTGTGTATGCATGTGTATCTTGTATCCTATGTATAGAGATGGGAGTTTAAATAACTCCAACGGTTTTTATTGTGTATGCTGGCCTCCTGAGCCTGCTCCTATTGTGGATATATTAAACGAGTGCATATATATATACATGAGTGTGTGTGTTATGTGGTAGCACCCGTATTGGTGAAAATGCGCATTGGTTCGTTCTGGAATTGAGAAGGAGCTTGTTGGAATGAATGGGAAACCAATGTAAGATGCTGGAGTAGAACCTAGATGGCCTCTTTCCCAGTCAATTCATGAATACTGGTACATCATCATAAGTTTTAGAACATAGAAAAAAAAAAACCAAAAAGATTATTGGGTGTGCAAAACGTTTGGGCATTGCCAGCTCAGAAATCTTTTAACTTCGGGGACAGATCTCATGAGCCCGTAGTCGTAACCCTTTTTGCAAACCTTCTTTATATCTGGGAAACCCCCGCTGCCAATCTCTGCTACTGCTACTTTAAACACTAACCAAGGAATCGGAAGAGAATTGCTAGTCGCAGAATACGCAAATAATATACACACAGACTACAATTAAAAATGAAATAACACGACAACATAACAAAACCCATAAACAGCGTTGGTGAGGTAGGTCAAAACAGATGAATAAAAGTGTTTTTATAGTATAAGCTTGATTGGTGTTGAATCTTATATTCTGTCTGAATATGGATAAGTGTCTTATAATGGTACTGGAAATAAGTTAAAGTAACAAGTTGTAGCAAGATTTGGTTCAGAAGTCAATTTGTTTCGAATACTAAAAAAAAAGAGTAAAAAACGAATGGTTCAATTGTATTTGTATGTATATAGGTGATTAATGATTGAAAATATGTGAGAAGGATGATGATCTCTCAATGGTTATTATAATTATTATTACTCTTGGGTTGTTTTTTTTCCAATTTTTTTATGATTTTTTTATTTTTATTTTTTTTCGATTTTTTTTTTTCTGAATAATTTATCAGTCCTTATCTCTCCATTGTCCTGTAATTGAATATGAGCAGCCGTTATGCGAGATAGCGTCAATGACAATGGCGATGATAATGGCGATGTGATGAATTGGCACGAAAACTACTACTGCACAACACAATTCTTTTCTTTATTCTTATTGTTTTCATTCGCAAAGTACAAATCAATTTGCGAAATCAAGGCTTCAAAAGCTTTGTCAATGTTCTCGTTATTTTTTGCTGAAGTTTCGATAAATGCAGCTCCAAATTCTTTGGCCAGGTCTTGTCCCATTTGGAAAGAGACCTGCCTTTGGCTTTCCAGATCACATTTATTACCAACAATACATATAGGAATGTTATCGGTTCCAAGAGCATTCAGAATCTTGTCTTTGATTATTTTGATCATTTCGAAAGAGTTAAGGGATGTGATGCTATAAATAAGCATGTATCCGTGGATGCCGATAAAGTGCTTTTGATTCATTATGCTGAATTCATCTTGTCCTGCGGTATCAATGATTTCGGTAGTGTATTCGATGCCTTTGTACTTGATGGGTTTAAAGAATTGGTTTTCAATAGTTGGGTAGTAGCTTTCGACAAAGTGCTTTTCAACGTATTGGACTGTGATTGAACTTTTGCCAACTGCACTTGAGCCAACGATGGCGATTTTACGGCTTCTTGATGGAGCAGACGAAGACATTTTGTCGTGTTCTAGTATATTATTCTGTGAGTGTTTTTGTGTGTAAGTGAGAACGAGGGTCGACTGATTTGAAGACTAGTTGAAAAATGTGTGTGATTTGTAACGCTGCTATAATTATTGACGCTCAAATCTGGACGGGCTGAGAAAAAGATATACGATAACTAGCACAGCCAAAGGTTTTATTGTATTTTTTATGCTTTTTTGCTAAATTAAAACGATATGAGATGAAATTTTGGTACAATAATAAGAATAATAATAAAGAAAAAGGTGATAAGGTCGAGTCGTGTCAAGCAAACAACAACAAAAAACGAAAAAAAAAAACAATAAGATAAAAGGGAAGAAAAGAAAACCAAAAAATGGGAACAAATAAAATAAAATCAAATGCAGAAATCAATAAAATAAAAAAAAAAGAATGAACAGAAAGAATATCAAGGAAAATTAAAAAAATAAAAAAAAGTAAAAGATCTCAAGGCTAGAACAAACAAGTTAAATCGACGATTATATAACTTGTACCTATATATATACAACGTAAAATGAAGTTCATCACTTATCGATTACACAACCTCATTTGTATAATATTATCTGTTTAATCAGAAGGAAGACTAGCATTTGACATGTCGTAGCATAGCATAGCATAGTATTACCATTAGCACTACCACTACCGTTACCATTACTAGTTATTGTAATTGTAATTGCAGTGGTAGTGGTAGTGGCTAGTTTGCAAACAGGTCAACGCTTGCGCTCTAAAATTCAAAGAAGAAGAAATACTAAAAGTGGTCAAGCCGGAAATAGGAAATATACCCTTCTTTTCTTTAATATTACAATAATAAATTTTTAGTTTTGTATGTAACTCAATGTAACATTCGTGAGGATCAGTTGCAACTGAGCTAATTTATGTTGTGTTGTGGATTTTCATTTTTTTGTATACAAATTTTGTCAAGTTGCGCGCAAATGTGTGTAACCAATGTGGTCTACGGTACAAAAAGTATACTAAACTAATTAGGTAAGTCAATGAGCCAAATTTTTAGTACTGTAAAGATCACACTTGAGAGTTAGTACAAGTTTGGTAAAAGTAAAAATAAAAATAAAACCATCTCCATCACTTAGATTCACTCCTAACAGTTAGATCAGATCTCAAAAACGCTAGCTCTTTCAAATATAGTAGCACTGGTATCATAATATCTAGCTATGCAAAACGCTTGCACAAGTCAAAATTTATTGAATAGTTAAAAGGTTCCCACAGACCTATAACATATCTATGAATGACCCTCAAAAACACTGCTCAGACCAGCGAGATTTTATTCACAAACACTTCCAAAATATAGTATGCGACGTGTGGATGATCATTCGAAATTCCATTTTGAGGTTCATAAAAGTCCCACAACACATGGTGAGAATACAAAACCCGCGGCATATAAATTAACCATTAACTATCTACAGTACAGTACCGTACAGTGCTGTGAGTAACTAATTGGCGTGCTCGGTGTACACAACGCAACACACAGCACAACGTTACACCACACATGTGATGATACTGCTATCAATTGGTAGTTGCCGCTCTCACAGTCAAACTGGTACTTACACGGTTGAACCAGATAAGACGCGTAATTTACACCACAAATGCTGCTGTTGTTATTGCTGTATGTATGTACAGTAGCACGCACTGTGCTTGGATAAGGAACAACATTGTTACAACAACAACAGTAACAGCATCGGGCCATCTATATAATGAGGCCCAATTTAATCGTTTAGCACGGCCTATTCAATTGTTCACCAGAAATAGAACCTAGCATACGTACAGTACAGCCTGTCATGGATCACACTTAGGAATAGTTGTGATACAGGACAACGACCAAAAGGTCTAAGTTATATGGGGTTAGGGTCAACATATGAGGAGTCGGCGAAGGCGCACAGCAAGGCTGGATTAGAGAACTCATCAGCGTGGCCAAAGCATTCCTCTAGAGGTAGCGTTGAGCTGGATCAGAGAATCCTAGAAAGCAACCAACTACTTCGACAACAATTATTTGTAATTGCCTTATTTAGTTGATAATCGAATACTTGACTCTCTCAAGGATAGTAATCATATTCTCTAAGACTTAAGCCTAAAACTCGGTACGTATGACTCCCTGAATGAATGAGAATATGACACAGCCTAAATCCTATTTAGTAGCAAGTCTTATATCCCAAGTAATTTCGGGTTGTCTTGCAGGAAGAAAAATCAAAAAAAAAAAAAAATGCCACAATTTGAATTTAATCACCGCCTAGCACAAATTAAGGCGGCGAAGAAAAGTTGTGGCTTGTTTTGTACTGAGCTGTGCTTGCGTGCCGTACCGTACCATAATCAAATGCTACATACAATGCCACAGTAATTTACTTTGGATGAATAAATACATGCCAAAACTCAAGTCTACATGGGACTCTATGTGACAAAACGTTTATATGGCAGATGTGCTATTTGTGTTGGCAGCCTGGATAGTAGAGTACAGACTGAAACCGTTTGTTTTGTGAGTAGCCGCAGCCTTACACACAGTTGTTTCACTTTGGTCAACTACAACGTTTTGATTATGAAGAGCTCCATAATCATAATCATCATCATAACATGAATGACTTTTAGATGGGTCGTTGTAACCTCAGAAGAATACACCAATTTTCTATTACCTGTCTATATCGAAATGTATGATTGCCGTAGAATATTCCTTATCGTTTAAACACAAATAATCAAATAATTAACAGGTCTTTGATTCACCATGATACCTGATCTGGCTAATCTGAATATTTAATTATTTAAGGCACTGGTCAGGTAAAGTTTAGTATGTTGAAAGAATCATTCTTTAGCTATACATACTGCACACATTGATATGAACTTCCGGGGAGGAAAATAGTCAGTAATACAGGATTTAGAATGGCCCTGGACGTGTGCGTAAAGAATAGGGAATACAAACGGTTGTGAGTTTAGAAATCGAAACTCAAGCAATTGTTATTGTTATCGGATGTATCTTACTACCAATAAGTATGCGATACGTGAAAGCTCACTCAGTATTTCTGTAAAATTTAGGACGCATGGATTCAATAGGTACAAAGAAACTTCAGCAAGTTGTCACGATGTTCAATGGGTGAATTAACTATATTGAATCAAGGATTTGTAAGTTGATGTATCAGCAATATTCTCTCATATATGCGTAAAATGCTCATCTTCAATACCTCCTACTACGCTTAGATTATAGCCATCGGGTTTGGACGACCTACCGCCAAATCTCTTATTGACTTGCCATTACTCATAGGTGCACCCAAAATCTTATAAAATCTATTAGGCGACAGAATTTATATTAGACATCCAAAATCGAAAACCACCACATGCTATTTCAGATTTATCGTTATGCCAAAACATTATTTTTTTGGGGGGCTCATCTCCGTGAAAGAAATATTTTACATGAATAAGGTATGACAGAAGTTCTGAAAAAATGCTTTGTGATTTTGAGGTATGCACATTGTGATCAAAATGTACAATCAACTGTATTAAAAATGTTAAGTTGACAACGATCTAAGAGATGCTAGGTGGTTCTAGACGTGAATGTCCAATATTGAATGTAGTGTTATTTGAACAGGGTCATTGGGTACACAAAGATATTTATTCAAGTGTTTTTCAACGAAGAATATTCGGCTTTTCTGTTTAACCTTTTTTTTTTTCCTTTCAGGAGGCATAACATGAGCAGACAAAGTTAAAGCCAACACTAATTTTTTACTTAACAATATGAATTAAAATGAAATGCGTGTTTAACTATCATCTACGTTAGAGCTTTCAATCCTAAACTATTACCAGGAAGCTAAATACATACAAATACATCTCTAGCCGTAACGGGTAGTTGAACAATTCATGTATTAAACTAAGGTAAAAGATTCAGCATCATTAGGTAAACCACAAAATAGACTTTGAGAAGAAACCGCAGATGTATAAAAAATTGTAGATTTTTTTCTCGCTTTTGTTCAGGCCGTCTGATCTGGTTAATGCAAGAAAAAAAAATACTCAACTAGTAATCATGTAGCCAATTTACCAATGCAGATGTATGTTTAGTGACTAGATATAACATCTAGCAGATAGCCCCCCGATAATTTTCATGACAACAGCCAAATTTGCTCTTTTGGTAATGTAAATTAAACGTAAATTGAAAGATAGTCTCTGGGACAGTATGGGGTTAGTGTTTAGATATTTCTACTACTCTTGGAATAAGATATGAGCTGTTAGAAAAAGAGACAGCAACAGATATAATCTAACAATGATTATAATTATCAAAAAAGACCAATCATAGTCAAGCTTAGTTATTTTTTCAAACAATTTAGGGCAGTTTATAATCAGGGATAAAATGCAGGGTGTTTTGTTGTTTAGATTGGTTGCTTATACTGCAATATCAAAAAAAACAGACAAAATAACCCCATCGCGATGAATGGATCTGACAAGCTAGAACTTAGGTCGATAGTGAGATAGTCTTACACTATTCTATACGCCCTTTTTCTTGATTTGAACAATTTCAGATCAATAAAAACATTAAGATAACTACATCTTCTAGAAGCTAGCAAACTAGACCAGTAAAACGCTAAACCGATCAGTCTAACGATTAATAAATAGACGCCTTTTTTTTCTCTCCTTTGTAATTGGTAAATATTCTTTTTTTCGCCATGAGTTTTGGTAATACTACAGAACCATATTAAAATGTTCTTATACTCTTTTGCCGTTTTTATTTACTTTGAAAATTAATATTCCGTGATAATTGAATCTTTTTAACAGTCATAGTTACATCTATTGCAATATCAAGCCATTGAGAATCAACATAAACTGCAGTAAAAAAGTTCCGCCCTTCCCCATACAGATTTGGCTTTAAAATTGATTTTGTTTAGTTTGGTGGGTGACAACCTACGCCCGGATTTCTTTCTATACAACATTACATTACATCACTTTAGGTTTTGCCAACTTTTGCTTCCTGCACGGGTAATCTTCCCTTAAAACGATGACGATGATGAGCACCAAAAACAACGATAAAAGTATGAATGGAAGTTTGTTTGTCTTTTCACTAACGGTAATTGCTGATGATGCTACTAACTAGATGCGCTGTACAATTCGATTTGACTAGCTGACAATGATAAAATATAAGAATGTACTGTACGTAGGAATAAAAGTGAAAAGGATGTAAAACAAAATATATTTACTACGTGCACTTAAATAATATAAACTATGGTTTCCCTGTCCTCCATGATTATTTAAATATCATAAAAGCCCTTAATTTTCTCTTTCCAAATTTTTTTTTTTTTCTTCCTTTCCTTCACTTTTTTCTTTCTTTCTTTTTTGCCCTCTTCTCTTTCCCTCCTTCTCGTTTCTCTCTCTCTTTCTCTTTTTTTCTTGCCACCGTATCACCTGATGTATAGTATCATTAGAGCAAAGAGACAGACACTCGTTATCTGATCTTTTATCTTTTATCTTTATTCGTCACATCCTCACATACCTACTTCGCTTATTCACCCGTCGATCAGGCATATTAACAAAAAGTACACCCCTCGCATATCATGGCAACATGTAAACTGGAAAGCCTTCCAACGGAAATCCTCCTAAAAATCATAGATATTCTAATTGTCGATGATGCTTACGAGATTGAAAACGATTGCTCCCCAATGTATATCAAGCATTCATTTTTCGCAGAGTTTATCGACCATTTATTACCATTACTACACACAAGCAAGCGACTCGAAGGAATAGTACTTTCCGTCATATATAAAAATGTACTTTGTGACATATCAATATGTGGTGCTTTCAACCATTTCTACCAAATGAACCCAGCATTCAGTAAAGATCATATGCATTTTTTTGATGATTCAAACGAGTGCTTTACCAACCCAAAAATAGCAAAATACACTGAAAGACTACATATAGGAAACCGTATAACAACTCCTGATCTAGGAAATAGTTCTACCTCAGAGATCGTCAACTTACCCTTCACCAACTTTACAAACTTGAAAGACTTGGTTCTGTCTTTTCAGTATGTAGAAGGCCAAAACGACCTCAACTCCTCGCTTGATTATTTGACCAAGTTTCACGAATTCAAAGAAAGAAAGCTCAACTTTCACATATATGGCATTATATACGCCGAACATCTATCTCGGATAACCAATTCACCTATAGCCCAGAATATTGTTTCTTTGCATACGTTCATACAACCATCTGAAACCTATCAGTTTTCAGATATCACAAACTGCCAAAATTTAAAATACCTTTCAGTGAAACTATTCCACACTCAAATTGCGATTGACTACGTTTTCGATGCACTAAGAAAACTCAACCGTTTGGAATCTTTGTTGATTAAAAGCGAAGGGATTCATATCATACATTCAATGGAGCTACCTCCAAACCTCAAATTTTGTCGAATAAAAGCAAAACTCGTTCAACTTAGAGATTACCAAGAACACCAAGGTTTTGATTCTATAACAACTTTAGGAATGAGTACCGGGATACTGCTTTCTCTTGATCCAATTCAGCCAATATATGTACCGTTCACCAATTTAGTGGGACTAGAAATATATCTTGACGACTTTGCATCCAAATTCACAGGCGCTGTACAGCAGATATTAGTCTGCAACCCAAATCTGCAATCACTTAGATTTATTGGTTCAACGGCAAAAATTATTGAAATGTTAACAAAATCATACCATCATATACAGAACATTAAGCGACTTGAACTAAGAACCGAAATCAATGGCGATAATTTTGACGGCCAAGAAATCATTTCTGTTGTTTCCGAGATGCCGAACTTGGAACGATTAGTCTTGCCAGTTAATGTACACACTATCCCAATTGTTATCATAGCATGTTTAGTAACGAGTAACTATACAGAGCTGAGAAATGAAAGTTCTATTGTTGTCGACGAAGAAAAACCTTGGGCGCATAGCTTGAAAACCATTGATTTCTCTCACTTTTTGGCAAACACAGGGTATAAGTTAACGGATATGTTTTTGGAACAAAAGTTTTTTGATGAAGGTGTAACAAAGAAATTCATGGCGCCAATTTGGAACTATTCAGAGAGACCTAATGAATACAGACATGGAGGAGGGTACAGACTAGATATATCAGCTTTACGCAGTGTCGTTTTGGATGGAATTGTTAGTAGGGAGAAAATGATCTCTGATATAATTGGTTGCTCGTCACCCTGAAAGACAACCTTTTTTTTTCTTGAATATTATGCTCCTTTTCCTTTTTTTTTCTTATTGTTGTTCAAAATAATTCACATTTATGTAGGGTCCTTCGTGGATTATATATATCTATCTACATCTGGCTATTCCTATTGATATTTTATAAATCTTTTCTTGCATGTAATAATTGAGACACTTTTTGTATATGTGTGCAGATTGTTCAGTTTATCGACGGGTAGATTAGATGTTTTCCACGCAAGTGGAAATTGACATTTCTTCGGAGAAATCAAGGGAACGTTCCCTATATTTGGCGATTTAAGGGTCTAGACTTAATCTTTGGACTTCTTAAAAGCTTAACCTTATTTGCTTTTTCTTGCTACTTTTCGTGGCTTATCAATTTTGTGATTACGAACAAGCCAGTACAGTAGATGACAAATGTAAAATTTATCTCTTAACATTTAACTTCTATTGTCGATATCTAAGTAGTATAAGTACTAAGACTTAAAGTATAACATGTAGGTATACTTTTTATTCACCCTTACCCTCAGTATTTTGCCACAAGCAAAAGAAGTCAATACTTTGGAAATCGTTCACTACTTTTTGCTGGTTCCACTATATTGACAAACACACTCTCTACACAGTTTCTCTTCCCCTTCAATCAAATTTCCAGAACAAATTATACATATAACAGCATTCAAAAATGGTTTTAGAAGCTACCATGATTGTGTAAGTTTATCAAAAGAAATAGAAAAAAGAATCAATGGGAACAAGACTAATCGAATTTGTTATTGTTGTTTAGGGTGGACAATTCAGAGTTCACAAGAAATGGAGACTACACACCTACTAGATTCGATGCTCAGAGAGACGCAGTTGCACTTCTCTTCAATTCTAAGACCAATCAAAACGTGGAAAATACTGTTGGTTTGATGAGTATGGGAGGCTCTGGGTATGTTTTGAGTCAATGCAATAATACTATGATGCATCTACAAGTATACTAACATTAGAAAAAAAAGTCCATCGGTTCTTGCTACACTTTCGTCAGATTTTGGTAAAATATTGTCAGGATTTCATAACATTAAGATTGAAGGCGAATCTCATCTCTCCACGGGCATTCAGGTAGCTGCAGTAAGTACCGATCTTTGACAAGTGCAGAAATCACGATTAAAATTCTAACTAAAGGCATTTTATCTAGCTTGCTCTAAAACATAGACAGAACAAAATGCAACGTCAGAGAGTAATTGTTTTTGTTGGAAGCATTATTAAAGAGGACACAAAAGAACTAGTCAAGCTTGCCAAAAAAATGAAGAAGAATAACGTTGCAGTTGATTTCATCAATTTTGGTGAAGAATCAGAGAATACCGAAAAGCTTGAAAAATTCATCGAAGGTGTAAATAGTTCCAATAATTCCCACCTAGTGACCATTCCTCCAGGTCCTCAATTACTTTCAGATGTGATCATTTCTTCGCCTATTGTGAATGAAGAAGGCGCTATGGCTGGTGGTGACGATGTAGGTTCTGGAAATGGTGGTGATTTGTTTGAATTTGGTGTCGACCCAAGCGCGGATCCAGAATTGGCTATGGCTTTGAGAATGTCAATTGAGGATGAGAAGCAGAGACAAGAGAAGGAAAAGAGAGAGAAGGAAAAACTTGAAGCTGAAGCCTCCGCTGCTGCTGCTGCTGCTTCAACTTCGGCTTCAGCTCCTGTGTCTACTACTTCAAGTAAGACTGAATCGAAAGAAGAATCCGGCGAAGAAAAGAAAGACAAAGACGGAGACGATAAAATGGAATTATAAGGGGGAATTGAAAACAACATATTACGATTTAATTTCTTCCTCTTTCTATACTCTTTTTTTGAAGTAGCGGGAAAGAAAAATAAGTCCAGATTCTAGTTTTAAAAGCTCAGGTTCCCATTTATGTATTGACATGTTTGTTGACAATGTATTTATGTGAGTCATGAGCATTAGAGTGTTCTCATCTTGTACTATTTATTCATTTAAACATTTGCACATCCTTTTTTTTCTAACTATCTTTTGGTCCGTATAACAGTATTACTACAAATTCCAAAAACTCAAGTATAATACTGTAATAAGTAATACAGATCTATACATACGCCTTTTTACTATTTCTTGCTCTCTTAAGTAAAGAATTACTAAAAAGTTATTGAAATAAGTACATTTTTCAAGTGATTAACCATACACATTCAATAGTGATGTCGTACTTCAATAATCATGAAACTAGAGTCAAAATAAGTGTCTGTATTCAATTGAAACATTTACAGCAGATATCCATCTTCTCACTTTTCATAGCAATTATCATAACCAAACAAAACTGCCTTTCTTTTTTCAATCTATTTGTTTTTTTTTGGAAATGTCTACAGCCGTCCCCATGATCTCTTCCATCAAGTCGGCCACCCGTAAGCCCAAAGTAAAGCCAGACACCCGCACGGTATCATTCCGACCCGTATCCAATGACAGCAGCAAAAGTGCCCAAAGTACAAAATCGAAACCGGCAAGTTCAGCGCAAAAACCTAAAACGCCAGAACGGCTTTCTTTTTCGCGTAACAGGAACGTTTCCAAAACAGGGTTCAACAAATTTAAAGGAAGGATTAAAAGAGGACTCAAAAAAACGTTTCCTAGAAATATCAGTTCGCTGTTCTTGAAAGACTTGCCCCAGACTTGGCCTCACTTTTTGGAAGAGTATGGGAGCGGAAATAGAAACCTGTCGCAGGTAACGAGACCGGACTCTTTTGACCAATATGGGTTTATGGCGCCGCCTGAAGCAGCCAATGAGTCTAAAAGATGTACAGAAGTCAAACAATACTTGAAGAAAAAAAATTGGAGATCGATCCATACGTTTTACAACATGTGCAAACCTGTTCTCGATGCTTATGAACTAGGGGGTATAAGTATATCATTGGTTGATAGAACAAGGCAGATTGTGAAATTTTCAATCAATCATCCACTTTCTGTCGTAACTAGAAATGTGTCACTTGATGCTCATGCTATTCTGTCAAAAGATTGTTTTGTTGTTCTAGATGCCAGCAAAGATTGGAGAATGATTTATGGGCCTTTGGTTCACGGTCCTCCTTTCATTAAGTTTTACGCGGCTGTACCGCTAATTTCCAAAAATGGACTTGTGATAGGGGCGATAGCTGCCTTTGACTCTTTTAGCAGAGACGAGTTACCAGAAAACCTTCTTGGCCAGCTAACAGCTTTATCCAGAGAAGTAGTTCAGTTTGTTGACCAGAGAACATCTGCGATTTCTCCAAAAACTTCGGTATATGGAAACGATACAATCAATACGTTTGGGAAAAATGCAAGACTAAAGAATATAGGGATTCTTGACACTAATTCGGAAATCATTCCTGAGGGACAATTGCAAAAGGGGTTGCTAGGTCTGAAAGGGCTTAATAGTAATCTTACAGTATATAATTCATTTCAGCAGCTCCTAAGCTCAAAAAACACAAATATGGCCGTGAATAGAGCTATTGAGCTGTTAAGAACAACGCTGTCATTAGATTTAGTGTACATCGTGGAGGTTCGGACGAGCTTTACATATATATTACCAACAAATCAGGAATTCAATTACCAAGATGGCGATACTTTTGATTTGACTGAGATTGAATTACTGGGCGATCCTATAAGAAGAATTGTACATACTAGGTTGCTTGGTGGATACGGTTTGCCAGATGAGAAACTTAAGTTTGATAAGTCGATTCACAAACATGTTCTTTATTCAGATTACGGAATGTATTTTGACATTTCTGAGTGAGTGGCATTCCAATATTGTAGTGAAAAGATATACTAATCAGTTCATTACATATTTAGTGAGAGATCCCCATATTCATCTGGTATATTTATGCCTTTCAAAAGGTCACCGCCTAAAATCCAAATAAAACCAGATGACGCAGCAAGTTTTCGATATCGGACACCTCGAGCCCAAACGGCACGGACAAATAATACAACTAATTCTTTGAAGAAAAGGTTTCTAGAACATATTAATAGTTACCATGGAACGTTTCGAAAAGAGAATACGGCTAAATATCCAGTCTACAACACGGCTCCTCTAAAACTCAAGAAAGACTATCGTATAGAAAATGAAGTTAGGTCAGCACCTGACGGGTTTGTGCCCTTCATAGTTGAGCCTCCTTGCCTAGATTTCCTTTACACCAAAAAGAAGCCAAAAAGTGCACGCAGAGGTGATAGAATAAATATCGATTTTGACGAGAAGTTTGAAACAGAAAGTCAAAAACTGGAGCAAGAAAGAATGGCGTATGAAGATCAACAAAACGTGTTACAACTGGAAGAAAAGCTGAACTCTTTGAACTTTGACTCAATGCTCCTGGATGATGACAGTGAAGATGAAGAGATTGATGATCACGAAGTGGTAACACAGGGTATGAAAGTGAAAATTAAGTACAGAGGTTACATTATGGCAGGGTTTACGTTTGAACATATGGAGTTCCCACAGAAAGATGTGGAATATATGAAATTTTGCTTAAAAGCTTTGGAGAGTATGTTTGCAAGTAAATAGTAGAATAACTTGCAATGATATAATCGCATAATCACTATGGAATCTGCGTCAAGCGGAATGCGTTTCAGTTAGAGCGTTTCATTTTATAATGAAAAAACTAAACTGCTTTGTTCAAGATCGATATTAACATTTTAAACCATAAAGTATGTACACAAATTATTACTCGAACCAAAATCGTTACTCCACATAAAGTTGTACAGATCAATAAATTCGATGTTTTGGAGAATCACTCTACATATTAAGATAAGTTGCACAGATCAAAATTAATCAATTAATTAGACAGAAAACTCCATGATTATTTTCACCTTCAGAATAGATATATAGCTCTATATCTAGCATCTAAAGAATATCACATCGAATCAATAAATTACGAATAGTATACTTTTCAATACAACCAAAATTTCAATCGAGCTAAAATAAAAGAATGGGAAAATTTGAAATTTTCTTTAGAACTTTTGGAGTCTTCCGTATATTGGCAGTATATTTTGTTATTGTGACTGCGATTTTCTCTGAAAATGGAAGTTCCGTAAAATACTCTGAAATGTTCTGATATGTACTAAGCAAACAGGTATAGTGTATTCAAGTCTTAAGTACTATAGAATGCGTGCTTACCTCAATAGATTAGTAACCTTATCCTGCTAAATCTAGCTTCCCCATAGTAATTATTAGTCAAAGCTTACATAGAGAAGGGAAAATTTTTGTTGTGTCTTTTTCACTTACTCAAATTTATCACTTTTTTTTACTTCCTTCATATTGACGACAGTAGTTCGACTTAAACGGATAAACAATAAGTAAGCACAACTCTTGAATTTCGATTTTCACGAATCACCAAAGGAAAGAGAATCCTTAACAGCTGCCGGCTCTGAGACGAATGAAAATGCTTGATTAGAAGGAATTGTACGGTTTCATGACATTTTTTTTGCAAGAAGGAATGATATATGAGTGAGGGGAGAAGGGCGAAATTTGAAGGAATATAAGGAAGCTGTTTGATTTTGGAACTCAGAGCTGGACTGGTGATGGATGATCATAATTGGAATACAGGCTGTTTGAATAGTTATACTAACGTATGTTTAGATCAAAATGCCTAAGAAGAGAGCTTCCAACGGACGTAACAAGAAGGGTAGAGGACACACCTCCTCCATTCGTTGTTCCAACTGCGCCAGAATGTGCCCTAAGGACAAGGCCATCAAGAGATACGTTGTCAGAAACATGGTTGAAGCTGCTGCCATCCGTGATATTTCTGATGCTTCCGTTTACAAGGAGTACGTTCTTCCTAAGCTCTACTTGAAGACTCACTACTGCATTTCTTGTGCCATTCACTCAAAGGTTGTTCGTGTCCGTTCAAGAGAAGGTCGTCGTATCAGAACTCCTCCTCCTCGCGTTAGATACAACAAGGATGGTAAGAAGGTCAACCCCACTGTTGCTTCTAAGGCTGCTTACTAGATTGCTAAACAAGTGGTTCTTTTTGATTTGAATTTAAAAGGTCTTAATGATATAATCTGGTTTGTAAATGAATGAAACAAAAAACAACAAAAAAATGAACAAAAATATTGGGCATGTATCGACAAACTCCCCGATGAATTATTGTGTCGATGTTTCTTTTTGAAGATGTTTGATTTGTGTCTACATAGGCTAGGCGACTTTGTGATTTTGTAGAATGTTATTCCATGTAAATCAACTCTTCTATTTTTTTAAATTAGGCTGTACTTAAGGCAGGTTCAAACAATACAGAATTATATTTAATTGACTCTAGTAATGTCTGTAGCATCTCCGAAAAAGAAGTTGTAAAGGTTTTCGACGCAAATAGTTTCTGATGAACAAGCGGTATCATAGGTAGAAGAACCGATATGAGGGTTGATTATAACGTCCCATCTGTCACAGAGCTCTTTCTCAATTATAGGTTCATTTTCGAAAACATCTAAAGCGGCGCCCCAAAGATGTCCAGATTTCAATGATTTCAGCAAAGCTTTTGTGTCAATCAAAGCTCCTCGACCGATATTAATAATTTTAGCACCTTTGGGAAGTAAGCTCAAGGTAGTGTCATTGATAATATGATGAGTTGCGGAGTTCAATGGGCAACAGAGAACAACCAAATCAGAAATTTTGAACATTTCTTTGACATCCGCATAAAATTTGGCTTCGTATCCCAACTCATTAGCTTCTTCAGCAGTCAGTGCGGTTCGTTTGTGGTAATTGATCTTTAATCCAATGGTGGTTAACTTTCTTCCGACCTCTTTTCCGATTCCTCCGAATCCAACAATTCCGACTTGGTTTCCTCTGGGCTGATGAATTTGTCTACCACCAACAACATCTCCGAATGCAAATCTTGGTTTTTCAACGCCTGAGGACTCAATAACGTAATCTGCTTTATTTCTGGCATCAGCAAAGACTTTGGGCTTACCGACTTCATTATCCCAGGAGCTAGTGTAGATAGCCAGACGCGCCTCAGTGCTGTTTTGGTAGTCCCGGGAAACGCGTTCAAAAACATGGAAGAATCGATAGAGGGAGAGAGCCATGTAAAGTGCCTGGTCGGAAACAGGGTCCGAAGCTAGACCACGGGTGTTACAAAGTGCGACTCCGCGGTCGGCAAGTCCCTGCGCATCAAAAGAGTCATATCCAGCTGCCACAGATACAATTATTTTGACAGAAGGTGGAAGTGCTTCAAGAACTTCTCCTCGAAGTCCACCAATTGGCTATTATATTTGTGGTTAGTAAATGCTCTCTTGTAGATTCGGTAAGGTAAGAGAGATGAATTTAGGAAAAGTGAGACGTTACGTACGTAGAAACTGAGCCAAATGCACCAGATACCTTGGATATCATTGTATTTGGTTTTAAAGTCGTTGATAGTTTGATCTTTGTCAGTTGGATGATATATCTAAATGAAATTGTAAGGAACGGAAAAAAAGTTAGCGTTGAAAATTCAGAGCATGAATATTGGGGTTGCATGGTAACTAGTTTCAGCTTAACCCCATAATAGTAAGCTAAATTGAAGCAGCATACCTCATAATCAAAATGTTCTACAAAATGCTTGAAGCTATCAATCTCTGTATCAATTTCACCAACAACCAAAATTTTGGGCTTTTTTTCTAATGTCATTGTTTCGAATGTTTGATCGATTGTTTGAGAGTCAAAGTAGACAGATATAAAGTGGAACTTGAGCAATATTTACCAATAAATAGGAAGTACGAAAAGAAAAAATGTAAAACTAGGAATGATCTTCTTTATATATTATCCATCTGAAATAAATAGAAAAAATTGACAACATTCAATATCATTATTTGCCAATATGAATGAGCATGCTGTGCCATAATAAAAATGAATTTTAGCCGTGCGGTACAACCGCGGATTGTTTCCCTTAGTGGATTCAGATTACTGAGTTTAGCTTTAATGATTAAAGATCCTGTAGGGGTGTTGGTTCCGTTCAACTTTGATTTTTTTTTTTTTTTTTTTTTTTTGGGTTTGCTTCTCCACAAGAGCATTTAGAAATGCAAATCAAACTGTGTCAACTAGGCAGCAAACTATGATTTCATTAAAGACATAAAAAAGTGGATTTGTAATGAATTTAGTAAAAGTAGTGGAGTCCACGATCTTCATAAATATCGATAAGAGAGGATAAAGATGATAATAGACATTTGAATTACCGTAGCTGTCAGTTATTATGCAATTGAGTCTATGCCACTCCATTGAATTGTACTTTCACGTCCATTCAGACTGTTAAATAGGTATATAATGAGTAAATGTTGATATATTGCTGGAGCAATCAGGAGAAGACGTCTCAAAATATGCTGTAAACCGTTTGCTAAAGGTGCACGTTTATTGTAGTAAGACTGTTGACTCGAGCTCATAGTATACAAAATTGTGCTAGTACAGTATGTCAATCTCCTAATTCTGGTTAATGCCTGTTGAGCCTAAACCTACAGTTGGGAGTAATTCGAAAATTTCACATCATTTTAGAGTTACAGGCTCCATCCCACCATCAATCAGTTGTTTCTTATTCGAACCAATCTATGATATCGTATAGGAACCGAAACTCCCACTAATTGCTCAAACATGTCTGTAAAACGTCCACATAACCAGACTACTGAAGATGAGTCTAAACGCAAAAAACAACAAATGCCTGATCCGACTGATCAGCTTTTTGCTAATGCGCTTACGGAATTGTACAAAAACAAAACCACGAAAGAAGTATCTCTTGAAGACTTGCAAAACATTCAGAAAGCTGTGATAACATTGGGAGACTCTATCAAAACCATTCTTGAACTGACACCAGATCAATTGTACAGCACTGATCCAGCAGCGCAACATATACTTGATCACCCAGCTATTAAGGTCGCGCAGAGTTTCAAGTCCATCAAAAACTTGGGATTATTACAAAAGATTCTTTCCCTCCTCGAAATAGACGGAGACTCTATAAAAGAAGGACTTGTCACAGCCGACTTCAAGGATTGGTACCAGTCTATGATAAATGCCCCAGATGTGCTATCGAAAAAAGAATGTTATACGAAAAAATACCAGACAATCGCGAAAAGCCTATATAACGTAAATAATGAGAACAAAGTCACACAAGTATGGCCTCCTAGTCTACCAGAGATTAGAAATCAAAAGTTGTTGAAACAGGTATATACCCACAGGTCAATAGCCAGTCAACATTACTATCTCACAGACACAGAAATGTATGAAATGCATAACGAAAGACTGGAGTTTTTGGGTGATAGTATAATACACACAGCAGCAGGCGTTATTGCTTACAACCGATTTCCACACATGACGGAAGGTGATTTAACCAACATCCGGACACTTCTCATTACAAATAACACTCTATCAGAGTGGGCGAAAATATACGACATGGACAAAAAAATACGAGTACATGACCCTAATGGAACATTGAAACAAGACGTTGTAGGAGGCCGCGGATCAGTTGCAAAATGCCCGAAATATGTCGCAGATACATTTGAAGCTTATGTAGGCGGACTATGGATTGACAACGAACAAAATCAGGATACATTTCAACTAATTATAGATTGGCTGGAATCACTCGCAAGCCCCGTTTTACTACTTATCGAAAAAGATCAAGTAGGGAAAGTCCCTCTTAACAATGAAGCCAAAGTTATTCTTTATGCAAGAATAGGTTCTGCATCACTGAGCCCTACATACACCACAGAGAACATAGGAAGGACTGAAGTGAAAGTAACTTGCAAAATGGGAGATGAAGTCATAGGAACTGGAGTAGCGAACAACAGTAAAGAAGCTGGGCTAAGGGCAGCAATGGAAGCATTGAACAATAAAAATATTATGAATAAATATTCCGCTCTTCGTGCAAAAACCCCAAAACTTATTGAAAAAGACATAGGTAAGAAAATCCAAGACGGTCCCATAGACGACTCCATAGATAGACCATCTACTGGATCATCTACATCTTCTAGCTTCCCGTCTGGAGAAGGTATTGAAGACTTCATTTCCACGAAATTTAACTCTACAACGCCTGAGGTTTTTCAAGAGGAGTTTATCCAATGCTACAGCTCTAAATATGCAAGCAAACCTAAACATTTTTTGAAAGAAATTCTTGGAGACAAATATTCCAGGAAACTAGAATATAAAACTACAAAAATCGAAGACGGAGATGGGAAATTCAGCTGCCAATTAATTTTCAACAAAAATACACTTGTAACAGTGAGTGGATCAACGCAAAAAACAGCGGAAAAAAGAGCTGCCTACCAAGCTTTGACTCAAAAAATCTATGAAATTTCAAAATTCTTAGAGCACAAAAGACAGAAGAAAAACAGTAAAACCGCGAATGAAACAGATTGAATGAAGATTCATCTTTTACGATCATGAACTAACTTTTCTCCATTAAGGTCTGGTCAATAGGTGGTAGACGCATTGTCATAATAATGAGTTAAGCCATACTCAATAACGTATAGTTATAATAGTCATAAATTCATAGGGGGGGGACCGTTGAAGGTTTTTGATAACGAGGTATCTGTGATCTTGAGATGGGTTAAGTTAATGAAAGTTTCCTAGTCCGATATTTACTATGCAGCAGAATCCTTAGATTTGGATGAACTATCTTGTTTATGTTGAAAAATTTGGACTTTACGTGGCATTGGTAAGGGTGGTGGTACGCCGTAATTGTTTGTAACGTCTTCGGGTGATATCGTGACCTTGCTAATAGTGCAAGGCCGTGGTCTGGGAGGTGGTGGAGGTGGCCGATGATTGTAAAGAGGTAGATACGAATTCGGTGAAGATGCTAAAACATGTACTGGTGAAGGTTTTTTTTGGTCGGTGCTTCCTATTGAATGGGGTTTGTTGCTGGCTATTATATCAGATGGCCCTTTAACAGTGTATTGCGTTGCAGCCGGCTTTGCTAATTCTGTTGTAATATTGAAATCTGAATGGAAGTGCAAGAGCATTGCATCTTTTGGATTTTTGTACAATGCTATTTCTAGACACCTGGTAGCAAGTCTAGATGTCATTTCGTCATTATCGAATAATGTACCATGACTGCACATCGATTCAAGCACTTTGTGCAACTCCTCCTTTTTATACTCTTCTTTTTTCCAATCTGAATATGACAACAATGGATATAAAACTCGAAGATAAGTATGAATGAGCCTTTTCTCGTTCTTGGATAAATCGTTTAGCTCGCGAATAAAAATATCTACAACAACTTTCAAGTCGTTCACATATATGTAATCGTGTGTTTCAGGTGTTGCAAAAAGTTGATATAGAAATTTGAGAGCCATTAGTTTAACACAGCCATCAGTCGTTCTATTTAGTAAAAATACTAAGCTCTCACCAAAAGTCGGATACTTTGTTTTGTTTACCATCAGGGTGTTGAATACCTTGTTTTCAATAAAACTGCCGGGTGACAGATAATTTGCATTGCCTTGATGCTGGTGAAGTTCAACTAAAGCTATCATGTATTGTTCGTTCAATGCCAAAATCACCTTAAGCACTGTGATGCTGTAGGGATCATGGTCATAATCTTCTTTTTGTTCGATGGCCTGAAATAACAATTCGATGAACTTGTCGTCAACGCTATTGAGATCTGAAAGACTTAGCTTCTGAATTTTGCACATCTCAAACAACAGATTGAGATAGATTCTACTCAATATCACATTTTTCAGCTCACTGTGGTTTTTTAACAGTACCGTTATTATCTGATCAATTAATGATTCTGCTTCCATCATTTTCAATGTTAAACTATGTTTTCTTCCATCGATTAACAAAAATGCACCTACTAAAATTTCAATCTGGTGCTGAAGATCTTTGTAATTATGCTTTGTTAGAAAGTTGATGATAGTACGGCGAACATATGCTTTATTGTTCTTGTAAAGAGGTGAGTTGATTAACCTCTCAATACATTGCGAGAGCTGTTCATCGTGAAGCAAGTATTTGTTTAGGAAGTTTGCACAAAACTTGACGTAAAAGTGTACAGCCCTTTCAATAGCAGCAATGGAGTGATAGTCTTGCGACGCGATGTTACTCAGCTCTAATATCATATGTTAACAGAAATTAGAGTACAGAAGTACCTCATAAAAATACATACCTGACCAGAATTGCTCTTCATTTTCCAGCTCGTATACTGCCTCGTCCATTTCACTTGATAACAAACCGTTGATAGTAGTTACGATAGATAAAGAGAAGCGATGGTATGGAATCTCGAATACAAAGTTTTTACTTTTTTTGTAGTTTAACTTTGATGCTAGTTGAGCTTTAGAGTGATTTATCAGCCTCGTGACTTTAACAATTATTAGTGGTGAAGATGCGCACTAAACTATCAACAGCAATAGGTGTATCATATTTACTCAAGATACTTCCAACAACAGAGACACATCTAGTTCTAACCTCATGTCTCATTAATTTTGGCATATAGACTCTCAAGTCTATAGTATTGCCCCTTTCATGGTATACACACCATGATAGTTCACTGAATTAATTAATTCTATATTTACGCGGTGGATTGTATGTCTGTAGATTGATCAGGAAACACACCAGCTAACTGCTTTAGTTAGTGCTTATACGGAGTTCTTTCAGTAGGTTGCATATAAATTTAGGTGATGCTTCAAGCATTTCATGCTTTCTTAAATCAACATGCATAAAGCGGTCGTAGTTAACCGCTGACAATTGCCCCAACGTAGCTGGTAGACAAGTTTATCGTATACTTTGTAGTTATAACGATACCTACATTTGGGAAAAGTATTGCTTCTTTTATATTATAAAATTACATAAATACCATAGGCAGATAAACGTACTGTAATATGACTTGTTTGTACCGGCTTCCTGTTATGGGGTTAATTCTAGCCACACACTGGCAAATGTGTTTCTTTAGTTACCACATGGTTATGGTCCACAGAGCTCTTTTTATCCATATACAGTACGTACAAGCTGTAGGCCATTTGCAATTCGATTATATTGCTAATTCAACAACGGCTCGTCATAAATTAACTGAAACTCGGTCTAACTGGAGTACCACAACATGTCCAAAATAACAAAATAAATTGTCACTAGTGATTCGCCATATACAGTGCATAATCTGTATGGTCATCGGAGTCAAACAATCAAGTTTTTTGAACCATATAGCTACAGAATATTCATATGCTATATACCGTAAGTTGTGACTATAACTGGTTTATGAATCATTTTAACAGATGACTGCACTAAAGCCTTTTTAGTCACATAACGCAAATATATTCAGACTGGCAGCTTCGTTTCAGTTCGAGGTTTCTTGAGAAAAGGCTCGAGATCCGTTGATTTATCCGAGTTTCCTGTATATTTATCTCTACTCTGTGTTTCATCGTTCTCTGATGTGACTAAAGTATAAATAATTTGAAACTTTTCTTTTAATGCAATCAGTGCACACTTTTGCGAAGCTAATTTCTTTGACGATTCTATCTTTGTAGCAAGTATAACACCTCTGAAGGTCAAAACGCATTTAAACTGGTAATATGCACTTGTTGTTATTTGCTCAATATCATAAGTAAGCCGCGAAAGATATTTACCGAGCATAGTAGCCAAAAAGTACTTAGGCTTTCCTTCGTATTGGGATTGAAACGAATTATTAAAATAAGTTTGCAAGTCACTTGTAGGAACAGCACAGAACTGTTTCCAGAATGAAACTGAAGTGGTTAAAACTGGAGTATACGGATTCGGAACTGAATTGTTTTGTTTCGATTTTGTAGGGTACCTAGCCACGATATCCGGATTTGCCAAAGCATTTGTGGCAGCTCTCATCCCAGCTTCTTTAGCTGTGGTTCCAAATCCAACTCCTATAATTTCATCATTGATTGAACAAGTAACTTTAATGTCATGTGGGCCTTGAACAACGGTACTATAACGCGGAATCACTAACTGGTTCCCTATTCTTTCGTACAGCTCAGCTTTGGCTCTAGGATTGTATGGTGCAGTGCTGTTGACATGCGCTTGTGCCGGTTGAAAATATTTGGTGGCTGACTTTAGTATTGTGCCAGGTTCTACATTGTTGAAAGAGGGTTCAACTAGATCGTGAGATTCGAATGGTGGTCGACTATGGCTGGAGAGCTGTACTGGTAAGTGAGTTGAAGGAGGTGAATCTGACACGGTCTGATTTTTCAATTGAGGAACTATAGCTCTGAAATCCCCATTTTTCAAAGTAGGATCTATAAGAGATTCAAGCCATAACGTGATGACTTCAAATGTCACAGATTCTTGAGGGTTTTCAAGACTCAACGCACCGACATAGGCTTTGAAAACATCGGACAGGTTGACGTCAGAATCCAGCATGGAAAAGTTTCTTTTAAAACTTGAGTCCTCTGTTGCACTTTTGTCCATATTATATGCCTTGGCCCATTTACTGAGCTGTGCTGGGGTTAATAGATGCTCAAGCAACGACTTCAACTCCGAGGCATCCAATGATGGAAATTTGTGAAATATAAAAGACAAAAAAATGGCCCTAGTGGTCACATCTCCCAGAAGCACAAGCCTTTCGAACTGAGAACTAGAAGAGGGTCTTGCAACATTGGGTGATTTTGATTTGTGGGTATATACTTGAGATAATAGTTCGTTACTTGACAGAACAGGCAGTTTTGGAGGCCACATATTTCACAGCAAAAGAAAAAAAAAAGAGAAAAAACAGAAAAACTCTTATAGATGGTGTGTGCAAGATTTATCGAGTATTTTTGAAATTTGATAACGCGTTTGTTGTATTTGCTTTCAATGCTTTGATCATCGTGATCTTAAACTTGCAAGTACGCATTTTTATTTTATTTCTATTAGTTTTAGATTTTAAATTTTGAATTTTCCCTATTTTTTTTATTTTTTTTATTTTGACTTTTACTCCAAAAAAGTAGAGAACCAAGTCATTACTTTATTGATCTAGGCTTTAAGTATCTTAACGTCCCTCTAGGCATTCTGGCCAGTATTTTATTATATTACATACGGATATAAATATTCATATTACGATAATATGTAAATTTATATTTTGTACTGTGCACAAAAACATCCTCAGCTGGCTGCTCACCTAAAGAGGTCACTCAAGAAATTGGCGAGACCATTTAAAATCAGGCTTGTATACATTGATAAAGAAACACGAAACCGCTTTTACGCAAGTCAATTTGAGTGCATATAGCTTCCAAATTTCAATTGTTGCGATATATAAATATATATATACGTAAATTTATATGTCATAAGTGGTTTTATCCATAAAACAATCTATTACAAGTTATACGTCAAAGCGTTCTGTTCGTGGCGCGCCTATGAAAGTTTACATCGAAACATCTAACCATTATCATCTTTAGGTAATGGAGTTGGGACTGCCCTGGTACAGTATGCTAATTACTGTATCAGACCCATATATCTCGTAGTAAGTATATAAACCATCTCTTTCACAGGTCTGTTCTTAGTTTCCTCAAGCTCAGTTAAGTCCAGTTAAGTTCATAGTAATTCAATTAACCTTTGCTTCATTGTTTATCACAACTCTTATCAGTGCCTCTCTGTTTAGTTGCCCTAGGCGCAAACCGTCGTCACGTATACAAGATGTTCGCCGGGCTAGCAAGGTAAACGCATCCATCCGAATAGGTAACCTTCTCCACCCTATCGACAGCCCAACATTTAGATTCCGTCGATCATGATGCAAACTCACAAATACATATTATGTGCCCTCGTTTCACTAATAATGTTTTAAGTACTTCTAAAATTTAATTTTATAAACTCCCCCCAAAAAACACCGGTATAGATATAACAGAGTAGCAGCAGATATCTATTACCTATATATACTGTACATTACAAAACTGCCCATGGAAATGGCCTACTAACAACTTGGTCGAGTACCAAAATGGGGTAAAACGTACTGAAAATATAGCATGATCTGTGCTCTTTTTGTAATGTGCTCGCTAAAAAATGTTTGTGAAAAGAGATTATAGAACGCTCTCTACGACACTTTATAAAATAATTTTGAGAAAAATTGCTAGTCAATTTTTAAATCAAGATAACGTGTCTCACTAGTTTTTGAATCAACCAGTGTGTAGATCAATTCTTTTTTACATATAAAAATTTAAGAATAAATAGATGACAACCTCAAAACAGCACAATAAAAAGAACCACATACTGGTTGACCCAAACACTGGTGGGACACGTTATAAATTAGTAAATTTAGATGTATTAATTTTAGGAATATTAAAACAAAATCCAAAAATCCAGCGCTGCCAGCGATTCTTACTGTAGGCTCTTCAAACAATATGTGGCATCCTAGAATTATCGTTATTTAGGCATTGGCGTCAGTTGTTGAAATAGAATTTGGCTAGTAATAATGCCATCGCTTCGCAGATTATATTTTATGGCAGAAAGATTCATTTAGAAAACTCCGGGTACTAATCTGTTATATTATACAGTATGTGTCCTGGGTCACTATACTTACTTTTGATCAAGTAGGAAGTTCGATATTAAACCCTTGGATTGGAACCTCAATTAGATAAATGTAGTTAGCATTATAAGAAGGTAATATAAATCGATTTAACTAATCGGGGGTTGAAGATGATCTCGATGTTGAACTTGAAGTTCTCAAGTCTACTCGAGTCATACAATGAAAATTCTCCCTTTTATATTACTTTGTTGTTTTCCACAGTTACCCTGATTTCATGGCTTTCTTTGGAGTCATACTCGTCGAGGTCTTCTATGGTCCTCAGCCAGTGTTACCTTGAGTTGTGTACTTCTGGGTAACACTTGTCATTGGAAGCGAGGCTGACCCATGACAGTATGTAAGATGGGCCTTACAAGAGCATTTTACTTTACGTAAACCAAAAAATTGTGGTTATGCCTCAAGAAAGGATTAGAGGCAACTATCAAATATTGCAGTCATCACCTCCGACACGAGATGAGGAAAAAGTGTAATATGACATTCCATATTTCCATAACATACTGTAAATCTACTTTCAACAAAGTTCACACTTGTTTCGCGTTTCCTAAATAGGAAATGTTATTAATTAATACTAAACGCGTATCTAAATTTTTCTATCGTGTTTTCATTCGGTTTAATACTTTTCTGTAACCTACGCGATAAAGCTGTGCTCTGCTTTCAATGACACCTTTCAAACCTTCCAAAACAAAGTTACTGTTAGAACATGAATTTACTGATGAAACAGGAGATGAATATCTGGCGACAGAATTTGGAGACATTAAGACTTATATGCTAGCTAAGCAAACAAAGCTTCAGAATCAAGCACGTTTCGACTCCTCAGTTATCTCAACTGGATCCGACATTTTCAAAGGCTGCGTTATATATATTGATGGGTTCACAGGGTCTCAATACAGTTCGGAGCAGCTGAAAATTCTTGTAATCAGCAATGGCGGTGTACATATTAATAATATCTGGGGTGGAAAAACCGTTGCGACACATGTTATAGCGACTAATTTGACAGACAGGAAAAAAGTGCTTTGGAAAAATTGCAAAGTCGTGAAACCTGACTGGATTATTGAGTCTATCAACTGCGGGAAAAGAAAGCCTTGGGGCGAATTTAAAACTGTTACCGTTGAGGACGGACAAACTACTTTACAACCACAGAAAAGCACCTCCGATAGTGATAAAACTGAAGATTCCGCTAACAGTAGTACAATCCCAAAAATAACAGATCCTGAATTCATTACACACTTTTACGAAAACTCAAGACTTCATCATCTAAGTAAATGGAAGGCCATGCTCAGAGATAAGTACTTGAAAAAGCAAAACTTGAAAGATTATGTTCTTCCCCCTAATCCAATTCTTATGCATGTTGATTTTGATTCGTTTTTTGTGTCGGCTACTTTACTGCAGTTTCCTGACCTGATTGATAAACCTTGCTGTGTAACTTCAGGAAAAGATGATACATCAGATGTGGCCTCAGCAAATTATGTAGCGAGATCAAAGGGTGTCCGAAATGGGATGATATTAAGACGTGCTAGGGAACTTTGTTCTGACCTTAATATACTCAAATTTGATTTTGATGCTTATGAAGAAGCCTCTAAACATCTATACACTGTCATAGAAAGCTTCTCACCTCGACTTCTTTATCCTGTTTCGGTTGATGAAACGATAGCCGATATGACGAATGTAGTCACCAAAATATTGGATGAAAACGACCAGATTGCGTCTGTTGAAGAAGCAGTTGAAAGCTTAGCATCGAAAATTAGAAATGAGATTCGATCAGCATCGGGACTAGAAGCTAGTATAGGTACTGGCCCTAATATGCTTCTTGCTAGAATTGCATTAGCTAGAGCCAAGCCAAGTGGACATAGGTACATTTCATACTCCGAAAGAACATCTGCGCTCGATAATGGAACTGTTTCGTTTCGTGATATTCCAGGTGTAGGACGTTCAGTTGTTAACAGACTGACTGCTCTCAATATTACCACATTTCCATCTCTACGAAACACCCCTATATCAAAGCTGGCACCGGAATTTGGTCAAAAAACAGCTGCAAGACTTATTGAGGTTTCAAATGGGGAAGATTCCATTACACTGGCTGATTGTATTCGTCAAGCTCAGGTTAAAAAGTCTGTTGGCGTAGAAATTTCGTGGGGTGTGAGGGCCAGTAACGAGTCAGACGTTGCCATCTTTTTGAGAAATTTGGTTAACGTAGTGGTCAACAAGATGACTGGATATCTCTGTGGCTTGGTTACATTGAAGATATACCGCGCAACTGATGATAACTCAATATGGAGTAAAAGAATGGGTCATGGTAAATGTGATATATTTAGCAAGTCCAAACCTTTGCGTTTTACTGAAGATCCGGAAATTATTTTTAGAGCTGTAAGAGAATTAATGGAATGTGAACCAGACAGACTAAGAGGAATTGGTTTAAGCTGCGGAAAGCTAGTCAGTAAAAGTGATGTTGAAAATGGCGGTTTAATGAAATTTTTGAAGAAGAAAAATGACACACCTGAATTACCGGAAGATACTAGCACAGCTGTATCTGAAGTGACTCGTGAAGAAACAAAAGGTAGCGATACAAGCGATGTTTTGAAACCCGGAGGTATGAACCATGAAAACATATATGTCCCCAGTACACCCATAAGAAAAGACACGATTGACTGGGAAATTTATCATGCTCTTCCATCATCGCTCCGATTGGAACTCACTTCCGAATATCGCCTTGATAATTGCCCAACAAAGAATTCTCTCCCGTTGATGAAACCAGCAATTCATATAAAAAAAAGAGTTACGAAAAAGCCCAAACTTCTTAACAGTGGAATGCAAAACACTTTAACTCAAGGACAACACCTGAAAATGGATGGTCTAGCTTCTACTAGTAAACTTGAAAATTCCTTGATATCAAAGGGCATCCCATTTGATAATCAAAATAAAGATTCACACTTAGACCGGAATTTCACAGCTCATTTTGACGAGAAAAGTATATTTGTGTCTCTGAAAGCACCGCCTCGAGATCTAAAACCGCTGCCCAAGCTGGACTTCAAATATTTGGAACCCTTTGATGTTTTTTTAAAAATAAAAGCTTGGTTGGATAGTTCACGTACTGGTCCCCATATCGACGATGTAAAGGTTGTTGAAAGATACTTAGTTTGTATGGCAGAAATGGAAAAAGGATGGGTGTTGTGTGTCAAAATGCTTGAACTTATAATGAAACAGGTTCAACAAATCAATAATGAAGGAAAGGAAGAGTGGATGAAAGCAGCTCTTAGTATAAAGCGTGCGGTAGATACCAAGCTGGGAGAAAAAGGTGTTTCATTGCATATGCAATAGTGCTATATGAAAATACATATGAAATTAGCGCATATTGAGTGGCTACATTATTCATCTGAGCGTGAACATCTACAATCGGCGGGTTAATGCTAAGTCTTTTAATTGTTTATATAGTGTGAAAGGCTGGTTTGAACCAATCACTGCAATTTTTCATTGCCAGTAAGGTAGTTTTCACTTTACTTATTTTTATTTTTATTTTTATTTTTATTTTTATTTTTATTTTTATTTTTATTTTTATTTTTATTTTTATTTTTATTTTT